>LUCH01000286.1:148331-164001 GCA_013368495.1 Paragonimus heterotremus | reverse complement strand
AAGAAACACCAAGATCTTCGGCTGCCCATAAGAGTGCCGATGTTCCAAGATCCGTCGCAAGGTAAAACTATGATCAATGCACCCTCGACCGGACCAGAATCCTGCCTGTTCCTCGCGTATCTGGCTTTCTTTGGACTTAATGAGCCGACGTAAAATGAGGCCAGTGAGTAACTTGGACGCGATTGACACCAAACTGATGCCTCTGTAGTTGTCACATAGACTTCAAGCCCCCTCTTTCCAAACCGGAATGACTGTTGATAGGCAACAAACACGAGGCACCTCTTCAATCTCGCAGATCGTCTAGAGGAGTTTTGTCAGTTTCGATATCAACCTCTCCCCTACCATCCTTGAAAAGAGAAGGAGGGAGGAGGTCTGGACCAGGAGCCTTATTACGCTTCAATAGCTTGAGCTCTAGGACCACTCCTGCCTCCGACGGAGGACCGTCTGTAATGTAGTAACCGACCAATCGGGTTTCGTCGTCCACATGATTTGGTTGGGGCCAGCTGAGCTGCTCTTCAAAATGTTCAGCCCACCTGTCGAGTCGGCGCGATTGACTAATAATGAGTGAACCATCTTTTTCACATATGGTTTCACTTACACCGACTCGACGGCCGGTTTAACCACGGATCAGGGAGAAAAGCTTTCTGCTGTTCCTAGATAGAAAGGCTTTTTCCATCTCTTTCGATTGTTCGACCAAGTAGTGCTCACGGTCTTTGCGCTAACTTTTGGTCAGCTTGCGTTTAAGTTCTCGACGGTCGTCATCATATTCAGAACCAGGTGGGGTCGAACGACGCTTGTTTTTAAGGTTTATCTACGTGACAGATATCCAGTTCTGTCGCAAATGAACACCTCCTTCGGAATATGCCTGTTCACAGCATGCTTTCATAGCGTCCGCGATTTGTTCCCAGTGTTTGTTAGGATACTTCATCTGACTCGAACAGGGCAACTTGTTCACCAACGCCATTTGGTAAGCGTTTTTTACATCCTCATCACTCGAATGCCAGTTAAGCACCTTGCATTTACGAGCGGAGGTCTTCTGGGAAAATGATAAAACGAAACAGGCACGCACAACATCATGGCCCAAGTCCAGGTGGCTGCTTCAAAATTCACGACAGTCCTTAACAGAGTGGCGCCACCTGTAACTAACTGCTATATGATCCAACTGTGTCCACGGTTGGGGAGCACACGGAGGTCTCCAAGTAACACAGTGCTTTTTCCTGTGTTGGAATGCGGTGCTCGAAATATACAGACCGTGGAACGCGCATAGCTGCAACAGTCTTTCGCCATTATCAGTGCGTTGAGTCCGGACATCAAACATACCTCCTAGCCGCTTCTCATCCGAATAAAGACGGCCAAGCTGGATATTCAAATCGTCCGCTAGTATGATGATGTCTGAGTGTTTGGTTTGCCTCAGAAGGTCGACGAGGGCGTCACAGAACGAATCCTTGGTAGCATCCGAACAGCTGTCCGTTAGAGCGTACGCCGATATAATGAATATACAACGTCTTTCTGATTTGCGTCGACAGACTTTTATCGATATATTGTGTCTGACAGCGCACAAGCGACTGTTCACTAGGATCGAGTCGAGCAAACATCGTTCCGCTCTGGAACTCAGTACGATTCCCACCCCAGCTTGACCGCGAGATTCAGCTTCGGCGTCACCAGAAACTCTGAGAGAGAAGCGCTTGGATCGATAGTGATTTAGAGATGAGCTCAAATGAATAACCCTTCTGGAATCGGAGACTCGCGTATCCGACACACAGCACACATCAAGTTCCAGACTTGAGAGAGTGCTTGCCAGAGCAGCTTGCTGACCGACTTGTCGGAGATTGCGGACATTGAAGGCGCCAATGTTTTTCAGTTGTCTTGGCCTCAGAAAACAGCTATCACCTGAAGGCATATGGAAGGCAGAAGAAGCAGGGAGTTATACAGTAGGAGAAAGTCGAGGTCGGTTAGTAATGTCACTGTCGAGAGAACCATAACTTATGATTCTTCCCAGTCGTTTATGCCGCGGAAGCGGGTTGATTTGAGGGACTCCACCCCGAGTCTCTGACTCAAAAGTCTGACCTACGAAACAACAGGATATAGGGTTTACTTGATGGACCCCACCCGGAGCCAATGACGCAACAGTCTGACTCGCTTGGCAGTGAGGGGCTTGCCTAGCCCGAGGGCGCAGTGACTAAGACATTGATGTCACACTCTTAGCACTGCTGCGCGCAGCGGATGTACTCGAAGCGACATCGGGCTTTTGCGAGACATCGGATGTTTTTCGACCTTATTGGATAATACGCCGACGGTCACGGTCAACCGTTGGGCGATTGGAGTGCACGTTGTTTGAGAGTACCTATTCTAACCCCTTTCTTCCTGATACGGAAGACAGCAGTGCCGCAACTATAAAAATAGTCCTGCTGTATGTCCACAGGATTGTGCCTCACTACCTTAATACTCCTATGCGCTCAGTAGTGCGACATACAATCTTATGAGTGTAACTGCTTTTCGTCTGACTGCTTCCCTTTGGCCTGTCTGACAAGGTTGCGCCTGGAAGGACCGGAGTCCTAGTCAGCATAGCCCGCCGGATCAAAACAGTACACACACCCGACCACCTCGCCAAGGTAGCAATATAGTTCGGGAGTCTGTACCAACATTGGGATGTTCGCCTATCTTGAGTTATCGTCTGATTCATTCAGTGAAAACGCAAGTTCTGCGACAGCCTTAATTCCAGCTCATAAAGCAACCGGTAGAAATATATTCTGAAATGTGCACTGTTCCTGTGTCGCATTTTATCATCAAGTCAGTTGATACATTATAAGAGGTACTGTTCTGGACCTCCTTTTTACCCAGTTGATGTGTTTCTCCATAGTTTACCACCTTAGCTGTTATCACGCTTTCTCAATCAGTATTTTCAGCCTCAAAGGTTGTTTGTTAACCTTTCTTCTTGTGGCTCGCAGAAGCCTCATTCAGCTTGGAAAGGCAACGATCGTGCAAAACCTTTAACATGACCACATCTGATATGGCTGAAGTTTATGGGCAGTGCGTCTTTTACCAGTCATCTGCTGTATCCTGTACCTGCTAGTGAATTTCTGAAGTTCCTCACCCTGTCAATAAACTCAGTGCAATGATTTTGAAAAATTCTACATATTTTGATACCCAAACAATTATCCATCTAGCCTGATATCCACACGCACAGAGTAACACTCTTGAACCCACAGGTGAGCGCCAGACATAAACTGTAAACGAATGAATCCGATTTAGATTTTACCGACATAGAATGACCAGGTGAGCTGACAGTCTACAAAAAGGTACACAGTGATTTTTAGGTGACCGTAAAGTACTGAAATATTTTCAAGTGTTAGGCTATTTACCCTGGGATACTCAATATCCAGCAAGCTTACGCGATTAAGAAAGTAGTGCTTATGTGTTGCATAGTAATTGAACAACAAACATAATCAATTCCAGTTTTGTACAATTTTCTATACTTCGGTAACATTGTAGGAAGCAACTTACTACGTTTGTGTTCAAGAACGTCTACTACAATGTGGTTAAATTACAATCGTTATTCTTCGATGAACACTGACACACTCATTCGTATGGGAATAAGTTCATGTGAACAAAGCGGACGGTCAACTTCCCGTAACATTTAGTCTCCGAAACACATTGCACAAGAAAATCTTTCGGAAAGTATAACCTTTTGTTGGCAATGCTCTGACACGCCATGATATATCGGCCAACTTTGAACAGGCATCAACTTTGGGCAAATTAAATTAACTACCGAGAAACCGCAACGTTAAATTATAAGCTCATACCTCTAATTCATCAAAGCTTCAAAATTTCCTTCTCTTCAATAATTGGTTCAGGCAGCTTAATCACGAACACCTTTCTTGAGCATCTTGAATTATTTATGGTTCGTGTACTTAGGATATTTCGACGAACAATTCACAAAATCGTTCACTGTAACAAGAAATGAAAAGTTGATCAATTATTTGTTTGATAAGTTGATCTCCTCATTACTTTCGACCATAATCGTGAGAAAGCAGACAGTGGCAGGCATTCTCATTGTATATTTTCATTTCTATACCTGTTAACAAAATTCAGGAACACAAATTACAGCATTGAGTTTGGACACACAACCTGGAAACTGAGATAAACCACCAGACGATATCAACGAAAATGCGTTAAGCTGTTAACATAATGGGGACATATAGCTTACATATACATGTTTCTTGTAGTTCCATTTTTTTTACTGCTAATGGTGAACACCCCGGCCAACGCCCATGCACACTTCCGTGAATTTGCTCCTGATTACACCAGGGCGCGTTACCCAGGTAACTTCAGAAACGAAAAGCAGAATTAATATTTTAACTAATCTCAGTAAAAGTAACGTCACTATCGACCGGATAAACGTAACCACAGCTTGCGCGCTAGGTTAGATTCTTCTGGTAGTTTCTTTACGAAGGTGCACTGTACCCTAGTCACACTTTGATCAGAGATATTATGTAAAACATTTCACTCTCACAATATGAGTTTGAACTACGGTCCACGTTATCAGTCAGAGGCCGCGCTGATCTTATCATCACTCGGGTCTCCTGCTACTGTTCTAGAGCAGCAGAACAAAATTTGGAACAAATGTTAGATGTTGATGGTAGTTGGTTTAGATTAGTCAACTCTCCGGTATTGTCAGTAACTTCATAGACATGAAAGCCACGCATGTGTGTGAGAGAGCATGTTTGTGTGCTTAAACGACCCAGTTGTTTTGTTAGTGAATGACGAACGAATGGATGTTAACAAGATGAACACACTATATGCTTTAACGCAAGCCATTGTAGGCGGAAGAATACAAGTGACGTATCAGATTATTTCCGAAAATCGGTTTGCGTCCAGCGGTGGGTTGATTAAAAGTTTTGCGTTTGCTAGCACTTTGTGTTTCGTGTTTGTTATATGGGTAACCGATATCCATGTCGTGAGTTTAATAAAATCACATGATAAAGAGAAACTTCAAGGGAGTGTAGACATGTATTCGTTGGATAAGATTTTATGTAAAGAGGGAAAACGTTTTCATAACGCTGTATCTGATTGAGATGGGCACAACATGTTGAGCAAGAAGCACTGTTTTACAACGACCACAATAGAGAGGTTTCAAACGAATTACACTTTTCACTTTATAACAAAATATGTTTCGCAAAGAACTGATTTACTTCGGTAGGCATGCAATTATCAAGCAATAGTGAACGGTTACACACCGAATTGAGGCATATTAACAGTTGTGTGTGTTCAAACAATACAGTTATTGACTGCTCAGGGATGCTGTAGCACAGCACGGGTTTAGGCTCATATACTGGAGGGCTGTCTAAAGATAGACAGAATTCAAGTACTGCCTAACGGAATTCTGGAACACACAATTTTTTAAACAAAGCTAGGATCGCTCACTCATTTGTGCTCGGAACCAACATGAGAAGACTAACGTGAAGAATAATTTAGTTTGCGACATGCCATTCAGTTACTTTACTCTTTTAAAAATGGGCAGAAGATTGAATGTTCTCAGTTTCCAGAATGATAGTATTGGATATTTTGTCTGGTTTATCTGACGTACCGTTCCGTCCACATGAATGACAGACATTCATCAAAGAACATACCTCAAACTTCTAATGACCTTCTGGTGGAAGTTTGTTAGACACGGATTTCAGCTAGCCAGACCTGCAATTAACCCAAGTTACAAAGGTTGCACCGGGCCCTTTTCAACATTTAGATCGTTTGCCTGGTTTTGGAAGTACAATTACAGTAGATGAATGTTGAAATGTTACCCAGATCAACTTTATTGTGATAGATCACCTGCTTAAAGTTGCTGTCTGTCGTTCCACAAGAATAATTTAACGTCTTTTTCGGGACTGAATTGGGATGGGTTCAGTCCCTAAAATGGTAAGCTTCTAGAAGATATGCCTCTACGGTTGTGATGCTTAATATTCATGCATTTAGTGTCTGATGAAAGGTATTTTAGGATATTTGATTCTCTTAGTGGGAGAATTATGCTTCGGCATTCCAATCATAGCTCAGATATACCAAAACGTTTCATCAACATCAAATGCGAGTATCTATAAAATTAGAACATACTTGTTGCTTTGTTTCTATGACACATTCTCTTGACCCTGGAGAAGCAACAAATTTCTTTCTGAAGTCTTAATATAACTGTATTTCCTTGATTAACGCTGTAAACGTCCGCCTTCGTCTATTACATCTGTGAACGCCATAAGAAACTGGATTATCTGTGGACAATCTCGTTGGAACCCTTTTCTTACAAACTATACTACATAGTCGTTTCATAATATGAAAATTTTGTATCTCACTTCGTTAACTGGGTATTTTTGAACCAAGGGACCATTTTAGCAAGAACATAACACAAAAATTAGAGGAGATACGTTTTGCCTAAAGGTGAGATAAATGTAGATAATTTTCATAAAACTCAACATGTAGACAGTTTCAGAACAAAAGTTTCCTCTCGATTGTAAGCAAAAATGATATACAATTGTGTATACTATTATGCTCCGACAACGTTTCGTTTCTTGGTGTGTTCTATTTCATTTGTTTAAAAATATTTTTCAGTTGTCTTCTTTGTGAGTCACAATAAAAATGTTGTAGTGGTTTAAAAGACACATAATTGCCCGTATACAAACGTGTCATCTTTGGAGAAAGTTATCATATTGAGATTTTTTTTCTAGAGATTAAACACGCAAGGACAGCGACCTTTCCGTGGTGTTAAACCTCATTACTCATTTTATAAACACTCCCAGCACATGTAAGTTGTTTGCATCATACTTCGTGGTACACAAAAGTAAATGAATCCGAAAATACCCCAACAGTAACCGTGTAAAGCGTACCGTCCATTTGATCATAACGTGGTAGTCACAAAAATAAACCATAATACATGTCGCTGATAACCCTCGGTGAAAACATTGGCTTATTCAGTAACTATTGTTTCTCCTTCCTTTAACCTCGCTGGTACGTCCGTGCGCTTCATGTCCTCATATCGTCAATTTCAACGTTCTTTTGAACAGGTAATTCACTCACACATTTATTACAGCGTCTGCTTGTAACAGGGGCACATTTCTGGAGCAGCTTATGTCTCGCAAAAATAACGACAGTGTTTGGTTTTAGTGTCCCAAATTTCAACTACATCCATTTAAATTGGCTATTGCATGTGAATGATGTATATATATATATCGTACTTCATGTATCTTTTCAAACAGTGATCGGCAAATAATGTTATTCTTCATCCAGAGTCTCCACAAGTACCTATTATCAATGAGTACTTCGGAATAATCGAGTATCTCATTCAGTGTACTGATAGTTCGTTGTAATAATACCTAAAAATGCGCATTGCTTTACGTGTTAGTAAAAAAGAGGTTGAACATCACCGACAATTGATCGCAGCTGTCGCGTCCCCATAGACTTTCCAGTCGGCCCCTTCCGAAAAGAAGCACTAGGCTCGGGTTTCGCTTTTATCAGAGCTCGTCAGTAGTGCATATCATCGCCCAACAACTCAATGATTTCTGTGGCTTCAACTTGGAGAGAAGTCCTAGTCGAGGGGTGATCGATTGGAGTTAACAGACAGTAACTGTGTTTCCATCTCGAGACGATCGGGCAACCTGATCATTACTCACAAGCGAAAGTGGTTGAGTGTTCACATATGATAATTCGGTCGTGCCTAATGTGAGGTCAATGGCGCAGTGGTAAACACGGTTGCCTGCTCATGAACGGCGTGTCCGTGGTTGAATTCCTGGCTGCAGTGGCTATGATATGCATTACTGACCAGCCCTAATGAGAGCGAAACTCGAGTCTAGTGCTTCTGCTTATCGAAAGGGGCCGACTGGATAGTTTATGGGGATATGACAGCTGCGATCAATTGTGGGTGATGTTCAACTTGAAATTAACCAAATTCCCGACTACTCATCAGTAATTAGTAAAAAACATTTGCTGGAGTGTGTTATCCAAGCGTACAATCTTCTATAGCCTTACAATCCTCCATGTCGTCACCAG
This sequence comes from Paragonimus heterotremus, assembly GCA_013368495.1. Taxonomy (NCBI): domain Eukaryota; kingdom Metazoa; phylum Platyhelminthes; class Trematoda; order Plagiorchiida; family Troglotrematidae; genus Paragonimus; species Paragonimus heterotremus. The sequence continues at coordinate 155,973 of LUCH01000286.1, read as the reverse complement.
TCCGCTGATGATGAGTGCAACTTTTCTGATTAAGATTTTCTCTTTTATTTGCACAGTTTCGAATTTGGCCTGTAAGAAGAGCGTAGCTTTGTACTTGCGACAATTGCCAAACAATTGTAACGTTCAACAGAAACCGTGCAACCGATGAGAAAACGACCAATCATTTCTTGATTTTCTAGCAGCGTTAACTCAAAGATTCAGATGTTTTTTCTTCGTGTTAAACATGAGCTCTTCAAAATCAAGGCCTACACTGAATCAGTGCAAATCCATACAATTTTCTAACCAGTCTGTAGAACTGTGTTACTCATGAACCAAATTTCTACGTTAGCGTCTATATTCTACTTCTTAACGAAGGCGGTTCAATGGATGGAAGCTGAAAGCCCCAAAAACTGAATTTGTTTCCAGTGACGAGCAACTCCGTAAGACGTGAAAATATGCTGTAACTCCCGGATGATTCTGAATGATCGGCACTCAAGAGAGAGAAGTCCTAAAAGAACACCCTGAAATTAACGAAAACTTGCCTAAAGAAAGAAATCCTTTCTTGGAGATCTTCCATACTACCGGAGACATCCATCGTATTCTACACTATATTTCACTATGCTACCGACTTTACATTTTCCATGTTCTAGTGTGACGTTTACATAGTCTACATGCACATAAACTTTTTTGACCTAAAGTCAGCTTCCGTCAGCTTCCTTCTTTCTAGTCAATACTGATTCCTTAGTAATCTCATTGAAATGTTACGCGTATTTGGCACTCACTCTCAGAATGACACATTCCAGTCATCAGTTTCACTGTCGTTCTTATAAATCGGATATATCTTCGTATTGTATATATGTCAAGATCAAGTTAGCTTAATTCTTGTTTTTCCCCCCCATTGTCTCTTTCAGTGTATTATTTATCCGAAACTCCGTTCCCACAACAACAGTCGATTGACAGCAAGGTTTCTTTGTCTGGCCTGGCTCATTGCTATCCTTCTGGCTAGTCCGCTGACATATTTTTCCAATTTGGTTGAACTTGATGTGACTCGGTGTACAGAACAAACCAACAATGTCGTTATTCAGAAATGGAAAATGATGTACTCCATTGCAGCCCTCATAATCCAATATGTTCTCCCATTGTTCATTGTGAGCGTCGTCAATTCAAGAATATGTTTGAAAATACGACAGAGATGGCTGAGGGACAAGAAAAAACCATGCATATATATTTCACATTTGGAACATGAAGACCCGGGCATTGTATGCATCCAAGCTGATGAGAATCCTAACGGATCACTTATGTTGCAAGTAGATGTAGGACAGGAAATTACTTCTGTGCAACCGATGGATAAAGGCAGTACACTGAACATTGCACAAACCAGTATGAAACTCCCAAAGTCGGCGTTAACCGATGTGTTATCTCAAAGAAAATTGTCTAATTGTAAGCGTCATGGGCCCGTGTACCTACTACTGGGAATTTCTGTTATTTTCGGTCTGAGTTGGCTTCCGCTGAACATTGTCAACGTTTGGATGGATGCACAAGACTTGGCTATCACTCAAAAGATCATGCAACAAACTCGACGAATTGGCCACAGAAGTAACAATTCTACTCAGATCGAGACGGGAGCGGGTACAAACAACTCATTTTTTCCCGGCAAAAGTTTCTTCTTTCTCGACACGCTTGATAGGGGCACGAGCGGAAAATGGATTGTCATTATTCAGACTATTAGTCTCTCGATGGTTCTATGTTCAGCGTGCGCAAATCCTATTCTATACGGTTGGCTGAACACTAATTTCCGTAAAGAGTTTTGCCGTGTACTTCGCCTGAAAACTTCCACTCACTCAGAGTCTATTACAAAACACCCAGTATGCGCTCCAGATATCACCACAAGAGTCGCTGATAAGCTAATAAAAGACTGCGGCGGGTATCGATCATCTAAAGCATTCCATTCGGTCCACCATTTTGAAAATGCTAATCAGTCTAAATCTGGTTCGTATGAATTAGATGTAAGACCGGTGAACGAGTTAAACTCCACATATCTCACAATGCGTGATGAAACGGACTTGAACAACAAGTATAGTTTGGCAAGTGAAAAAGAGCAGTTTACCAAAACCACATCAGACGAATTCCATAACAACAGAAATATTTGCCGAGAAAATTTGGTTCCTACAGTCGTGTATCCTGATAACTTGGAAACATGTGATCCAAACTGTTCAATTTCAAATGAGTTCGACTTAAACTTTGATGAGACTGATGTCATCACTCAAACGGAATTCCTTACTGAGAAAAACTCTACAATGTGGAACTTTCAAGGTACTTCTGTATAACAACTGAATGGAAGGGAGTGTAGATAAACTCTCCCTTACAGATGAGATGTTACAGTACTCAATGCAGTTGGTTTTCATGTGTGAGTGATGTGAGGACTTCTCTATTTGCATCATTTTCGTGGGTTCCTGAGTGTAGTATTCAAATATTTCGCTACGAAAAAGCCCTTCCATATGTTATTGATGTGAAAAACGCAACATTTACTTCACATGTACAGAAAATGTTCATGAGCATTGTGCATTCCGATTATTATGCCATATGATCTCGAATTGTATTTTCTTCTCGGTATTGTCAAGTACATTGCCACTGAATAATGACAAACGTAACGTGAAGACACCCACTAGAAACTGTATTAACGTTCTGTGATCCAACCCTTGTACCAGTTCCTTCAGTGAATTCTGCGCAACTGAGAATGTGATAATAAAGTGTGACCTCTCATGTCTGAATGTTCACCAGGTGGTTTTCAGTCGATACACATGTTTAGAAGCTTTGCATCTTGAGAAGACCTGAAGACTGTAGTATCGCGGTTATCCTGATTATGTGAAGGCCAATGGGCCGTTAGTGGTAACTGCAGCCTCGACAAGTGACGGTTGAGTAGATGGTTAATTAGGTAGTGAATACTTGTCGAACATGACACCTTGCAAACTGTTTGTTGTGTTGCTATGAACAGTAACCATCTGCGAAGTTGCTTCGTCTGTCTCAACCGGCCAGCTCGGAGTCCGAATTATGTAACTGTTCGAGTGTGCCTGCTCGTGAGTGACAATGTGTTTGTTCACACCGGACTATAATTAGAAGATACAGGCCAGCACGTCAAACGTACTTAACAGTCTATGGGCACCACAGGTCTAGTGACGCATAAGCAAACAACAGTCAAGCTGTGGGATCGCTACAGATCACACCCTCGCCTGCCGTTGATTAACTGCACTTGGTTGCGTACAAGCCCTGGTTAGACTGGCTCAGCGGTGACGTCCAAAGTCACTTGCATTGCCACGAGGTGATCAAGTGACACTTGCATGGCGTCTCGTAGTTTAACGAGAAATACCGTCCAATTTTGTTTATCCTCTCTGGCTCACCTCTCCTAAACGACAAAAGCGAATTCTATAACAGAAACAGGCGAGAGGTGTTCCAATCTTACAAGAGTAGCCAGAGAAACTTAAGCTACAACATGACCAACGTCTTTGGGACGTTAGTGCTTTTCCAGAATAGGTTGAAAATGTGGTCAGAAAATGGCAAGGTAAAAAATTGTCTCGCACTCATGTTTAGCGTTGAATAACGTGTTACCTTATTTGGGGGTAGAATAAAACGAATCATATGTATGGAAAATAAAAATCAGGTTAAAATACCGCGAAGACCGCAAGCTCAAAACGAGGGTTGGAAGTGTGCTTACGCATCACGTGGAAAAATTTAAAATATACTGTCACCATGCAAAAAGGGTTTGCATTCGTAGTTCTCCAATTTCGCCTGCTTTGTGATGGATGTCTGACAGCTAACAAGTTCTTAAGCCATGCATTTTGTGCAAGCAAATAAAAAGACGTTTGGTGTTTTCTTGAGGACTTTGAGGAAGTGGCCTGAGTGGTCGGAGTTAAGACCAACCTTCGGTGCAGGACATGGCGAAGACAGTCCTGGAAGCATCACAAAGAGACCTCCCAAAGTGGAAGGTGACCACCGGTAAAAAAGCTTCAGTGGGCGCGTTCAACAGCTCAGCTGACCACCGGAAAGCGACGTGGTGGTTCAGGACGATCCAGCTATGACGTTGAGCAGTTCCTCCCTTGTTCATTGTCACTCCGCAAAGATTGCCGGATCAGCTGGTTCAACGGACTTAATGGCAGGTGCTGGTGGAGAAATTTATCGAACGTCTCTTAAGATCTGTTCACGACCAGTTCTGTGATGCGTACGTCACCCGGTGAAGTGGACCCGATGAGCACATCAACGTGACGCGAGAGCTTGGAGCCACTTCCGTGACCTCAATAAATTTGAACAGTATTATAAACAGACAGGCATCTAAGGAGCGCACAACGCGATGAAATAGTTGACATCTGATGTAGCGGTATTGTAAACAACACCACGGAAGAACCAAACAATGTAGCTGTTTCAGCCGTAATAAACTAGAATGCTGATACAGGAAGTGCCAAACGAAGTTGTTTAAGTGGTCTCGAAATAAAAAGTTCTACGGTGATTCCTTCTGTTTAATGGGTAACTTACCAACAAGTGGCCGCCGTTTCATTGGTTGTTTCTGAAGAAACCCAGAGCGTTAAATCAACATATCTGATATCTGGGGCGGTTTGAGCGGATAAACTTGTAGTTGATTCTGCGAAGTAGCACTGGTGCGTACTTGCAGTCATAGCGTGAAGCAGCTTTTGACTAGGCCTCTAGAAACTGAGCGGATTATCATTGAAACAGAGGCCGCCTTGCATTAAATGCCGTGGATGGCCTGAAGAACAGGAAGCTGTCAACCAGGTACGGTTCTTTGACATTCAGTGGAAAGCAGTACGAATGCCAACCAAATATGAGTTATTAATCCCTCCATTTTCATCGTCCCCACCGTCAGTCCACGGTTAGGAACTACGATAAATTACTCATGTACGACGATAATCCGTAAAGCTGCGGAAGTTGAATTGCATATTACATATCACCAGCCGGGAAGGTATTGTCCTACATACTCTACGTCATAGAGACTCATCTCCGTAACGAAGGGGAAAGGAAATATAGGACACTTTAGATGAGAAAGGATCGAGGAAGCCAGCAGTCTGTTCAACTTGTCAGCTCTGATGGTGAAGAAATTCAATACTAGGTTAACTTTTGCGTAAATTTTCTAGGGAATGAAGGGGATATTGTAGAAAATAGTTGTCTTCACCACTTTCGACTGATATTTCCAATAGGTTGTCACAAGCTTAATTGTTCACGCTGTTGTGGTTGAGCTCTGAACTTTGGAAAGTGGTAATTGATCCCGTGGGTGGTAACGAAAGTCGCGCTTAAGGCGGGCGATAAGTAACATCACTTCAGGCGCAGGCCACTTAGCCTGTTCTAAGCACCCTTCAAGTTTTACTTGTGGAAACCGCGGGATAAATTTACAGGATGTGGAGTTGATATTGCGGCATACAGGGATACAAAATCCGAACATACCAGGCAACCAGCTGCTGTCTGAAAACAGATTTAGGACTGTGCACTTTCGATCAATGATGTTAAATCATGACAGGTGTGGCTATCGGTGGTGCTACTCTCTCATATGGTTCGTCCTTGTTAAATCGGGTCATTGCCACAGAAGACGTATAGCAGTTAGATAGGCTTTGGCTCGGGAATCCAAGTGCGCAGCAGGCAGTTTCTGAGTCAAGCGGAGAAGTACATTTCGAATAGGTCAGCACTAATGAAAGCATTTCAAAGGACGAAATATGTTAGTGGCCGGGCGAAAGGTAAGCTACGTTCACACAAGTACAACAAAATGTGAACGAGCAGCGACCGATATCCGAATCTCCGAATACCACAGCAACGTTCGATGCATTGGTAGGTGTCAATGATCGTAGCGTTGGGCATCCCGCAATCGGAAGGAGAACGTAATGAATTAGGCAAGCACAGTGTTGAAGCCAGCAGAGAAGAATCATTTAATAAACAACGAAAAATGTTCTCTCTTGAAGAAGGCCACTTGATGTGGTTGAAACGTAGAGTGTTACAATTTTCTTGTAACGCCATGTTACATTCAAACGATTTATCAATCTACGGTGATCGTCTGAGCATTATACAACTATAGGCTGTAGATGTTGGGTTAATCTTTTTACGCGGTGATATACCACAACCCACATGGAAGACTTAGGACTGTGAACGATTTGAGAAGCAAATTAGCGTTAACTGTAACGTGCTTATATGAATAAGGTTTTACGACCAACCACGTGTAGAGGTCCAGCGGTTGTGTGGCTAACTTTCTACCTCGACCATAGACAAGCAAACATTTTCCTAAAGTGATTATTGAAATCAATGAAGTAGTACTTGAACAGGAAGAGCAATACCAGTACGTTCACAGCACCAAGCTACGGCGCTCCGGAAGGTGATTTGCGCCCCATCGATAGGCACGAGGATGCTGGAAACAAAACTGTGGAGGGGCTGAAAATACTCGCTTCTCTAGGAGGACAGTTGATCTGAACAACTCGGCAGTGTTGCCAAAGCAGCTCCCGTATTGTGATGACTGATAAAATGGAACACACCGGATGCACCAGAACATAAAACTTGCAGAAACAAACTTCACAGAGGACGAATATGAAGGGCGATATATTATCATATGTACTTGCGTACCAACTGTGTTAGTTATCGAAATGTGATAGAGAAACCAGAAACTTGTAATACCAATACCTGTTTTCGAAATCGGTAAATTCGGGTTGGCGTTACGCCACTTAACAGTTGTCGTTATAGAACGATCTAATAAGATGTGGCCGGTATCACGTCAGGCTAACCATAACTAAGTAATTACCCTATTGCAAAGGTTCGAACCCAGTGACGGTCGACTAGGTCAGCTGATCAGACTCCAGATTAGCCTCCCGTGTGTGCTGCAGTTGAAATCTGGGTGTTGCAGGGCAATGTGTGAAGACTGTTCACAGTTTTTACTGTGTCATCCATCATTTGGTGAGAAGTAACTACCTACGGTGTGACTACTGATGAGTAGTAGGCGACGTTCCTGTATCCACTAGCTCTGAGAGTATGTGGCAATTCATCAAGGAACGGATCACGACGGTAGCCGCCGAGACGATTGGTGTCAAACGTCAGAAACGTCCAGACTGGTTCGACAACAACAATGCGGTTATCGCCGAACTGGTACGAGAGAAGAATACCGCGTTTGCTGCCTCCGCAGTGGACCCGGGCAATGAAGCGAGGAAGAGGACGTTCCGAAGTATCCGCCGTCTACTGGTTGAGCGTGTTCGCGGAATCAAGGACAACTGGTGGGTGAAGCAGGGTGAGCAGATGCAGGGTTTCGCAGATCGTCGACAACACAAGTTTTACGATTCGCTCAAAGCGATATTCGGTCCATCTATCCAGTCTACTAAAGCACTGGTAGACGTGGACACCGTCTGTTCCTGCACCCAGTCTGAGGACATCATGACAGTCTGGCGCAAACACTTCGGTAGCCTACTAAATCGTCCTGCTACCATTGATTGGGTGACCGTGAACAGCCTGCCGCAACTGGACATTAAGCCTTCACTTGCTCTCGCTCGTGATTCACTAGAATTGCAGAGAGCGATTAGTCAGCTTCGCAACGTTAAGGCTGCAGGTGAAGATGGATTGCCAAGCGAAATCCTGAAGAATGGCGGGCCAACGATGGAACGTGCACTGCTCCAGCTGGTTCACTCCATCT
>LUCH01000286.1:21250-146431 GCA_013368495.1 Paragonimus heterotremus | reverse complement strand
GCTTCGGTCACTGTGACAGGCTAATCCGTCTCGGATGCCGTCAACTTCAGTAGGCGATTTTGATTTTCATACAGATTGAACATCACCCACAATTAATCGAAGCTGTCGCATTTCCGTAGTCTTCCCATTCGACCCCTTCCGAATAGCAGCACTATACTCGAATTACGCTCTGATTGGTGCTCGTCAGTAGTGCATATTCTTGCGACGGCCGATTCGGGTTAACAGAGCAGTTACTGTTTTTCTTCTCAATGCAATCGGGCAACCAGATAATTACGCACAAGCGATAGTGTTTGAGCATTCATATATAATAATTCGGTTGTGCCTGTGGTAAGGTCACTGGCACAGTGGTAAACACGGTTGCCTCATGAAAGCGCCGCCGGAGTTCTAGTCCTGGTATTGGCAAAAACATGCACTACTGACGAGATCTAACTAGAGCGAAACTCGAGTCTAGTGCTACGTTTTGAAAGGGGTTGACTGGAAAATTAATGGGAATAAGATATCTGCGGTTAACTCTGAGTGATGCTCAATCTATTTTAAAACCTTAGGTTTGGTTTGACCACTTTTTAGCACAGTTGGATGCTGGAGATGGAGACTGGACTTGCGTTTATTCCTTAAGTTTGTTTCCCCTCTGGTTTTTCTAATGTTTATTCCTATAAAAATGATGGCTAACGCAAGACCACCCCAGAAATGATATATGTGTTCCTTGGACGATTTTACTTTACTGAGTTGACGCATTTATTTAAATACCGTGTGCAAAATATAACAGTTTGTTAGCGTACCCTTTACATTTGTTCAGTAATTGTACATTCGAATCTAATCAGTTAGTTAACGGAACACTATAAAATTGGCAGTTGAATAACCGGCTGATTAATTTACTTCCAGGTTTCCTATTGTAGACATCGTATACCACTCTTGCTTTTCGCCAATAGCGTTTTGCCCACAGTAAAGTTTCCAGTGTTTGGCAAAACAGACGTCACTTTTTATCAGGCTACAGGACGTCAAATCAAACGACGAAAATACGTGAGGCTAACCGGCAGTGTTTAGTGTACTATGAACGCACTCCAGTGTATAAACTAAGTGTGAGGGACATATGTGAAAACAACACAGATGCAGTGTGCTAAGAGTTCTAACCAAACACGGAAAACTAAGCACTGGTAAAACAGATTGAGTGACGCTGGCGGTGTGAATGTGCTCAGTTCGGCTAACCATCTACTGAACATGGCACCCAGGATCACCACTTAGGTTGTTTGTATACACTTTGAAATAGACAAATGTGTTTAGTTGATAGAAATTTGGAAAGCCGTGGGAAACGTTTATTTGTCATTCTTAGTAACGCACTTCAGGGTAAGTCGGTCCGTGAAGAGTTCCAAACACCTAGTGGGAGACAGAGGATCATGGGACTGCCCTCCGTGCTGACAACTCTGAGTCAGCAACTTCCAACTGTGCACGTGGGGAAAACTGGAATGTTCTGACATGTGTGGGTGCTTAACGAACAATTAGATCTCAGTGACATAAAAACGTGTATTTCATGAAGGATGTAACGAAATCCCTCAGACTAAGCAGTCCAACACACACAGGGCTACACTTACAAAAATTGAGACAGTAAGTGAATCGCGTGTTACGTTATGAAAATGAGTGTTTACCACGTAAACTTTGTTGACTTGAAATAATGCTCAGGGTTGTGCGATAAATTTAACCAAAATGGGGAGCTTTAAGTTCATTGGACATTTCGTACTCTGTGCAGGTTTAAGTGGGGCTGTTGAGTGAAAAGCACTATCACCGACTGATTTACATGGAACTAATCTGGAGAAATCAACAGAATTCCCAACCTACGCAGGCATTCTGTAGGTTGATTGTGAAGTCAAAGCACTCTTTCTTTAATGTTTCAAGGCATACGATAAAAGCAGTAGGTTAGATTTTTCCTGAAACAACTATAATCTTCTATCTGTATTCGAATACTTCAGCAAGAAAACAAGTAGGCGTCCCATCTCAACTTCAACGTTGACTATTACCAGAATGTCGTTTAAGTCTCCCTACAATTTCCTTTCTGTTCTGTTTTCTCCTTCCTTGCGATTAATACAGACACAAGTTTTGTTCGAATCACACCGCTGTTATTATAAGCTCGCCGACGTCAAGCCTGATAGATGTTTCAGTTACCCGAGATGTCGGAACTGCAACAGAAATTAAGACAGTGAAGTTTCTATTATAAAAGATTGTACATCTCGTAATTGTTTTCAATAGTGAAGGTTCGGGGATTTGGATTATTTCAAAATTGAACACCACCCACATTTGATCGCAGCCTTCGCTTTCGGATAAGCTTTCCGGCTAGCTCACTTCAAAAGGAAGCACTAGGCTTAAGTTAAGCTCTTATTAAAGCTCATCAATAGTGCATATCCTTTTCCGGATCGATGATGAACGTCGAGGCAAAGTGCGCCATGGATCACACCGAAATTCGAATCCGCAGAGAATTTAATCGCAACAAATTATCATAGTAGTTTACGCCGTAACAATCTTCTTTTAAGAAACCTTTCCTTCAGCATTTTGGTAAAACTGAATATTAAGCAATCTTTCGTTTGGTCTTAAAACTGCTGGTGGCTACACTGAGGAAGGGGTTATACATTTGTTTGTTCCAACTCAAATTGAATATTCAATTAGAAACTGTTGCCAACATTTCTAGCGGCGACTTGTGACCTCTTACGCAAATATTCTTAATGTGTTTGTTGTTACGAATGTTAGGCAGTGATTGTAAATGAATAGTCACCAACGTTGACAACAAGGCCCTAACAACCGGAAAGTTATTTCTATGAGATGAAGGCAGCATTAGGCCAAAACAACTAAACTGCGTTAGGTAGGAGTTTGTAAATGCAAGTAGCTTACTAGTTCACGAGGGAGCTGAAGTAATTAGCAACCGTGAATGTTGTTACACAAACAAACAACAAGGCATGATGAGGACAATTTTGGTTGTTCCATTAGCAATAGGATACAGTCGATAACAAAGAACAACGAAAACATACAGATTTTAAGGATTTAATCATGCAAGTTTAAATCAACCACAGGGTTGTCAAGTACACGGCTTACACCAACAATAATGTGGACTAGTGAATTTCCCGAGCAAACTTGAGACTGGTCCACGGAACAACTTGCTCTTATGAAGCTACGCCAGAGTTGAGATCCAAAAATCATCAACTAATGCATGGTACTAAGCCGTCGGATTTGACAATTCAAAAACATTGGCTTAATGTTTTCACATTTAGATCAACTAGTTTACAAAAACCGGGGGCTCAACTTCTCAACCACTAAAATGCGTATGTAACGAAATCAAATTTGACGGTCGGTAGATGCTGACTGAAGATTTATTTTTCATTGAACTCTGATGTTTTGATGGAAAGTGAGATTATGGTTGTCAAGCGAGCAAAATCAAGAGTAAATTGTCAAACGATTCTGAGATGATGTTCACTTAGTTGATCAGATTATCATCCGGGTGGGGCAAGTGAGTTTTGTAGGACCATGTTAACCATATTATCTGGCGAATGTCTTTCTGAAAACAATTTCGGATCATCCAACCGAATTCTGACCATGTCCGAGGTGGCCGAAATGAAAAATCCGACTTTTGAGTTAACTACTTTGCAGACGGTAGATTGTCCGAAAAGCCACTTCCGGTGAAACACAGTGCCTCAAGTCAATAGGTTACGCCAGATCGGCAATCAAAGTTGACTCGTTACCTGAACAGATTGCCGCAGTGACCCAAACTGAAGTACAGTTCAGACAGTCACATACTGTATCGCTGTGTGCGGAGTTCTGAGGTCAAGCTTTAAGTTTTGAAGCCATATTCGCAATAAAAAAAATAGTGGTGGTTCGGTTAATAGTTCTGTATTGCCACGTCTTTTTGATCTTTGTTCGGTCAGTAGCTCAAAGGCCAAAGTTGTACGGTATTTGATTAAAAACTCACGTTAATTCGAACAAGTTGCCTTTCCCTCTTAAAATACAATCAAAGAGTTCCGTTGAGGTGTAAAGGTTTGCAGATTAATCATTTTCTCTGGGTGTGCCCGACTTTATAGAGCTAGAAGGTTTCCGTAATTTTGTACGAGTCATATTATACTAAACCAACTCTTATCTTAACCTTCTTCTGCCCGATAGTGGAATTTCCAGTAAAACACTTCAGTGAACTCTTTTTTACAGCTGGGAGCAATTGCCCTGGGGAAACTAGACACGGTGTTTTATTTCTTGTTTCAAAAGATTTGGCTAATAAAGCGTAATAATTTTTGAATGTTGGTCTCATATGCAGCGCATTCGACCAGGTATCTGTGGGCACAGGTCCACTCGTCTGGTTTCAATCACTTATGTTCTCTTCAAAAATCCTTTCGTTCTAACAATACAGTGAAAACTTGAGGCAAACAATTCAATATTATCATGGTATCATATTCAGTGAACATTAGCATGCAGTCAGTTCCGAAGTGTACAGACTCGTGACAGTTTCACTTGCTGTGGTTACGATATATTGAGAGATGATTCAGGCTGGTCACTTTTGAGCAAATCTTACAGCTAGCCGAAACTAACGTGAATGGGTTAAGTAGTTCGAAACGTACATGTATTTAATTAGGAACTGATTCTTTCGAATATTTTTAACACAGATGAAAACGCTTTAAAATAAACGTTTACTTGGTCGATTTCTTTATTTAACAGAAGGATAACAAAATTATCTATATTCAAATCACATCGGCATGAAATTATCTACAAACGAGAAGGAATTGTTACATATCAGGATTCCTCTACTGAATGAATGTACTCAAAAATAAAGGTACTATTTAGTGGCTATCTTAACAGCCACAGCATCCCTAAAAGTTTCTTCTGATAAGGCAAGAAGAAATTATGGAGCACACTAGCCAGGCAAATAACTAACCAGGGGGTACGTCTCCAGATGATCAGGAAGTTCACAAGGAATTCTTCATTAATATCGACTTCGTCCAGGCCAGAGGATACGCTTTGCCAGTTGAGTTTATTGACATGTAATGACATGTTTTTTCCGTTAGCAGATATTGTTACTTATTAGGCAAACCAGTTATTCTATGGCGTAACCAACGACAATAGATCATTAATCCAGTGCAAAATGTTTCAGGCAATAGAGGTGAAAATTTGGTCGTGTCTAAAACATATGTAAAGTGAAGCAGTGCTAACCACGGTCGAGGAAGAAAACATAAGTTTTTATCCCGGTTCAAAAAATAGCACGAGTTATTTATAAGCTATAACAGGAGTGATGTGTTCGCCTCATAATTTGTTGGTGGTTCTAATGAAAATGTCCGCATGAATGTTAAATCTGCTATCAGTTACGAGGAGGATTCAATCAAAAATATTAATAAATGTTTTAATTTTATTTACTTAGCCATCACTAAGAATTATTCTACTTGATGTCACGACACATCGGTTGAAAATTGCGATGTGCTGTTCATGTGCTCAGGCTTGTCAGCGATATTCCCAATCAGTAACCATTTCCGATCGACCAACAGTTCGTTTTGTAGAGCAAAACATTTTAAACAACGTGTATGCTAGTCTATGAGTAATGCGTGCAATCATCCTTGTGTTGAGCTGTTTTAAAATGAAAGTAAGAATTTGCTTAAAGCTATCACTTATTCAGAATGCTGTTTGACTGATGAACATCAGTATGCGTTCAGTACTTGGCTCACGGCTTTCTGACGACATGCCCTTCATGTCTGCTTTGTGAGGTCGTCCTACTAATATGCATTATATTAAAAAATATGCGGTTGGCAAATTTTAATCCAATTTCACCTCAACTGACTGTTTGCCAAGTGCAATTAATAATTTGTGGTTAATACTTTGCATTCGACAGTAATTGAGCGAGTTCAACGTTTGCGCTATCAACAACCTGGTCAGTAATCAGTGCACATATAGAACAGCTGATTCGCGCCCATAATGCCAGCAGTGAAGCCAAAGGATGCCAACCGTGTGATGCGTGTCGGTAAAACGTCATACACATGCGCACAAACAGCATGAATTTGCAGGAACATGTAGTACATGAATAAAAGATTAACAGGATATGAAGACAAACAAATGCAAAAGAATAAATCACTGAATATTCAGATCAAGTCATTGCGTATGTATATTTGCAGGTGGTTTGAACCATATTCAACAGAACATGCAGCTGTATTGTCCATGCCAAACGTTTGTGGACATAGATGACAAGAGGCTGTTAATTACTGCGGCTTATGTGAATTGCAGGATGCGTCCCCACATGCCTTCGGATAACAAGCTAGAGACAATAACGACGACCATATCGTGATTGCTCGTAGCCTGTTTCTTAGTAAGGGAGAATGTCTGTTTGACCACGTCGCGGACAAATCTGCACCACCAATATTCCATTACGCATACAGTCAATTTACACAGTGTCTCCCAACCCTTTTTTTATCACTGACCTGTTTACTTACCCCGGAAGCAGTTCTTCTATTGCAGTTTAAAAGCAATGCGTACAGGATACAACTTTCCTTAGTGAGCACCCTTAATTGAATCTTGTTCAGCTGATTCATAAAGACAGCTGATGGAAAAATCAGAAAGGAGAATCTTCCGCCACTCGGTTGTAATGCCAATGCAAAACGGTGCATCTTTTCTGCAGTATTCAGCCGTTGACTTATAGCGGAACGTATTAATTAATTAGACTGGTGACTGAATACAAAATGCCTTCCGAGTTTATTTCGTTTTTATCAAACGCACTGTTAGATATAAGATCACGTTGCTTTTTGATCACATTTGTACAGATTACTGCTTAACGGTATATATGCTGTTATAAATGTCACGTCAAGACAAAAAGATGAAAACAATAGTTTCAGAAAATTGTAAAACTGAACTTGCTCGTTTGCTGATATTGTAACAGACAAACCGGCTGTTTGCACGCTGATTGTCCGTTACAACTACGGACCAACTCTGGGGCAATGTGGAGACACCGGGAGACAGCTTTCTTCCGAAGTAGGGGTTTCAACGTGTCCTGTAGAAGGAAACAACGATAAAACAAGCATGAGCCAAAGGCCCAGTAAGCCATGCACACGACTTACACGAACGAAAACTAAAACGGCATCAACAACACAACAGCATGCTCAGTTACGCAATTCAAATTCAACCTGTGGGCGCTTGCTGCTTTTGACCGCACGTTACAATACTGCCTATCAAAGCATTAATTGCTTTGTATGTTGCAGATATCATCAACTTTGTAAATCCTTTATGTTTTGTTCAATATCTCTCTGTGAATAGTGCACGCAAGTAAATAGAATCAATTTTGAGACACGTAATGAATACAACTAAACGAGCAAACAGCATTCAACCTGGCAGCACTTTTCATATTAAAACAAAGTTTCAGTCAACCCACTGCGAAATTCTAAATGAATACAGGTTTTGCTAACATACTGTCTCGTCAGTTGTATCTATATTTCTTTCGGCTAAAAGGTTTTCTCAGTGAATAAATCGTCCGCAGCATTAGGTAAATTAAAATCGTACGCCAGTCACATCAAAGTTTTATCGATCAATGTTCCTGGTTGTTCCACGCCATTTAACTAACTGGAGGTGTTATTTATTTATTTATTTATTTGTATTGTAAGGTTAAAGTTGGAGTGAACGAACGTAGATTAATAAACTTTTAACCGTTGTCCATATTTTTGCATTTCAGGTGAGACGGTTAGCTTGATTATCTCCAAAAATATGTTCTTAATGGAACTTGTGAAAAAGTAAGATAACTTACTATTCACGTATGACACCACTTAATTCCGATACTGTCACGTGTATCAATAAACGTTGAAAAGGGCGATTAGCAGTCTGTTTCGATTGCATGTTGCATTGTGTGATACTGAGTGCGTGATCATTAGAGAAGGTAAATACTCCTTTTACTATTTCCGTCTGGTTAAATTTAACTGAAAAACTATTCATAAGGAGTTTGATGAAAGGCCGCAAATATGGCTCTTTAATGTTTGCAAAAGGTTTACAAAACTCTAGATACCAACGAAAAGTTTGCTGGTTGGTTTAAAATTGATCTACTGAAAAAACTAATTTGGGCCGCGCGTTCAATAAATTCATCCGTCTAGTTGCAAAAACTAACTTCAAGATTTATATTAAAACGTGAAGTTGTTTGTTGATTTTTTACGTCTGCAAAATATCTCACAATATGCCACTCTTAACACCAGAATAGCAATGTGCATGACCTCTGAGTGTATTCTGCAATCCTACAATAGCCAATTTAAGAAATCAAGGTGTTGCCTTCAACACAATAATTCGCACCGCTATTAGTGGTGAGTAGTCGGGGATTTGGTTAATTTCAAGTTGAACGTCACCCACAATTGATCGCAGCTGTCATATCCCCATAAACTATCCAGTCGGCCCCTTTCGATCAGCAGAAGCACTAGACTCGAGTTTCGCTCTCATTAGGGCTGGTCAGTAATGCATATCATAGCCACTGCAGTCAGAACTTCAACCACGGAGACGCTGTTCATGAGCAGGCAACAGTGTTTATCACTGCGTGTTCGCATATGATAATTCGGTCGTGCCTAACGTGAGGTCAGTGGTGCAGTGGTAAACACGGTTGCCTCGTGAACAACGTGGCCCGAGTTCTAGTCCCGGTAGTGGCAAGGATATGCACTACTGACGAGCTCTAATGAGAGCAAAACTCGAGTCTAGTGCTTCTGCTGTTCGAAAGGGGCCGAGTGGAAAGTCTATGGGGATGCGACAGCTGTGATCAATTATGGGTGATGTTCAACTTGGAACCACTATTAGTGTTTGACAGTGCAAAAAATGTATTCATGGTCAACGATATAAATGCATTAGGTGCGAGCTTCGAAATGATTTTCATCAATGAAAAGCTGCACGGTCACAGTAGTGACCATCGAATGAATTTTCCGTCGCAATCTTCATGAGATGGCCGGACAAGAAAGCAGTAAGTAGTTATGGCTAATAGGTGTCAACTGACGGATGGAGGCCTTGGTGAACCCTAGAGTTGTCTACTTGTAAGTTTTCAGTCGTAAGCTGGGGTTTTTAGATAAATAATTTACCTACATCTGCCAATGTGCTGGTTTCCAATCGTTTCAACCAGTAGTAGGTTCCGCTTCACTTTTCTGAAGTTTTGTTTAGTAACCTACGTTGATGTTGCGCAAATACGTGTTACATCATACCACACAGAATGTACCGTCGACGGAACAGTTGTTACAATGTAGCATTGTATTATGCATTTTCGTGGGCTGTACACATGTACAATAGAACAAGTGTTCAAAACTCGTGTGGTTCACCACTTAAACGGTTACGAAATAAAACACTGTATGAAATCTGTTTACGCTAACTAAACACTATTTGGGCCAATTACATTTGATCACTAAGCAAAGGTGAAATCTCTGTTATATGGGCATAAGTGTGTACTATTGTTGGCTTATGGAATTATCTAGCCTAGCTATGTGACACTGATTTGGGGAACATTTTGTGAATATTACGGCTCGGTCCATACTGTCACCCGTTAGTATATATTTAAAAGAAAATGTTACAGGTTGGATAGGTAAAACAGAGATCAGCTCAAATGAAGACATGTACGGAAGAGTGGTATAAATGGACAAATGGTCGTCGTTGTATGATTGGTGTACACACTTATAACTAACCGGGAAGAAAACTCACCATTTTCAGCGAACAGCACAAAGTGACAAGCCACATACTTCAGTAATGTAAGGTAAAACTGGTGTACATTCACAAGATGCCGACTCCTGCATTTTGATGGATGCAAGATCTGTGCGAGACAAACCGCTAAAATGAACTCAAACTATTCTTCTTTAGAGTTAACATGCCTCTAAAATTTTTTTTGTGAATTATGACTATTGAAAACATCAAAGCATGAGAAAAGTAAATCTGTTTTTGTGGCAGTCTATCAGTTGGTGTTTCTTCCGAAAGAAGGGGCATGACCAACAGCAGTTGTCTTGGTGCGCATGCAAATTACCTGAACGTCCGTGGATGATGACAATAAATACGTTTAAAATTTCGCAGTGGCTCAGTAACCCAGTGCTTTTTGATGTGAAAATTATACCAAGGTTGTTTCATGGGCTCGGAACCAGACGAGTATTAAATCATCCTGCTGGCAAGTACTCAAGAAAATAATTGCTTCACACTGACAGGATATGATTGTATGTGGTATATCTGAATTACTTCGAATTCTTCTGTTTACTGCTAATCTATATACGTATTGAGGTGACGCTGACATTTTGTTGTGGGCTGGGCTATTCGGAGAATTGTACATATATGCATGTAGTGTCTTTTAAGTTTTGTCAATAACTAAAATACAGTAGTGCAATGACAGGTTGAAAACTGGTAACATGGTACCTGGAAATGAAACTTTAAAGTAAACTTCCACTGAGTTAGTCGAAAAACTCTAAGGGCTGCAGAAATGTAACACAACGCAGTTGCGACAGACTAAGTCAAATATCTGCGACTGATTTTTTTGGTTTTCCTCGACTTTTTCAAGTTCACTGACCTGTTCACTGACCTGTATGTCCTAACAAAAATCTGATGTAAATTTTGCGGTAATATTTTAGCTTTTTTTACAGAATTCACGGCAGTCCACCATGACTAGTCTATGGTGTAAAACCTTCTGGTTGCCCGTGTGCTGGACATAGGATGTTTCCCAACAACTCCTCGTAGTGACAAAGTTTGCTGGCTAAGTAACTCATCAACTATAATATATACTTCAAGATGACGCTCGCCATTTCTTAAGTATTTGACTCATTTTGAGACTTTTGTTTTGTAATAAAATTTGAGCGTGACATATTCATGATAGTTCACGTTTCTGGTATTCTGTGGGATACGGCTTGTGAAACGAATCTTATTATTAAAATCTCAAGTTAATTAGACATGCAGTAAAGTCTGTGTAACCAATCACTCAACGAACTTGTTTGTCACAGGACGCATGATGTAACAGTTTCCGTTTCTTGTTCATTGGTCTTTGAATAATAGTTATTGTCACACCGAAAAACAAAAGTAACTCACGATTGCCTTCCAGACAATTATACCCATATTTTGCATTCAGATGAAAACTGCGAAACAAAGCCACATGGGGCTGTACGTGCCATTATTTACAAAACACTTTCACGGCTATCTAATTAGATTGATCACTCAGCCTACCCACTTGTACATCGATTCCCATCATTCCTTGTATTATTCCGGTAAGTAACCTGAGTGATGTGACACCCCGATTTGTGAATGTTATCAACTCATGGAACAACCGTTTTCTTAAACGACCGTTTACACTTCATAGTAAAACATTAAGTAAGTGAGGCGCACCATTACTAAAACACCGTCCACTTATCGATAAACAAATTCAACATACTGGTCAGACGATTGGTCTTGTCATTTTCCACTATCAAGATAATCTCATTAACGTTGTTTCAACTATTTTATGGATAGTTTCATCCGTTTTTCAATCATGTTAAACTCACCAAAATTACAAGTTATTATTGTGTTTTTGCCAAACTTGCTAATTACCTTTTTATCTCAGCTTTCTCAACACATTCAAACCCATAACGTGGTCCCCTGTTGCACAAAAAAACGTAATACGTCAGGGGATACAACGCCTGAGTGGACTAAACACATACATAAGTAAACCATGCAATCATGTCGGTTGCCATCCTGTTAACTAGCTGAAATTCTCTGATCTGTAATTTATCGTGCAGTTTGATTTGTCCGATATACTAAGGCGTTTGTCATTAGGGCGTAATTTATGGTGCAAAAACACACCAAGTATTGTAACATACTGGTCATTATCTCAGTTGAGTTTTATGGTATAAAGCGACATATGCATGCATTACTGTATTATGAATAACTCATGGCCTGTTGCCTTTTTCGTTTTTGTTCTGGAATTTTTAGCTGATTCCTTTTCGCCGTTTCTCAGTGGTGAAATTCGTTGCGAAATACATAACAAGGATGAATGTAATTCTCGCTTACCACTTCAAACTTGCGGACCTAGTATGATGTAAATCAGCGATCGTGTGAAAAGAAACGTCTACATTTTATATGCAGATAAATACGGTTTCCCTGATCACTATTGAGATAAAACAGCTTTCATTTGTCCAACAACCGAATATTAGTTAGTCGTCGAGTGGTTGCGTATTTTCCATTTTCAGCACTCTTGTGGACCAGGTTCCCAAGGACGCCTAATTAAAGGTGTCGTCTTTCAGCAAGTGGGGTGAAAGTACTGTGTTCCGGGTGACAGTAAGTGATTAGTGCCCCAAAGGGAAAGTTTCTATCATTTAATGGTGAACTACCTTCACTTCCTGTTCCAAAGCGTCACCTAAACAATGTTTTCCTGCTTTGGTTGTGAAGATTTCAACCAATTTGAGTCCCTGTTCAAGCCATGCAGAACTGTTGAAGTGGGTGCACTAAGTTGACAATATTGGACTAACATGATTTGAGTTTCTCATCATATTTCCAGAGACTGTCTTAGACGGACACTTAGAACATGGTACACTTTATGTGATTATTTTCTGTTGTAAAAATGGTACGCGTACAGCAAAAAGGTTTATAAGATAGCGGTCAATTTATTCTACGAAATTATATCAACAAACTCATCGTTATTACAACGGCGGTACGTACTAGGTGAATAGTCCCAATCTGCCGATTAAGGTGTAATTTCTGTAAGCATCGGTCAGCAATCAAATTTGGAGAGATCCCATTGCTACTTGATCAAACTGTTGACATAAAATGCATTTAAACACTTACGGTACATTGTAACTGGACAGTCAAATCAGTTCATTTGAACATGTATTTTGCAAACAAAAAATCATTACGTGAATGTACATCAAACCACTGCTTGTGAATAAAGATAAGCAGGTCGAGGGGGTAAATTTATTGATAGATCATACTGGTATTTCTGCAGAAACTATCGAACTAAAAAGTTTCATTATGGCGGTGAAAATGATTTCTCTGATGTAATATTTAGCATTGTCATTAACAATTATACAACCAGACGGTAGGAACAACTGCGGATAACATGTATTGATAGCTATCAAAACCACCGTAAACTAGTCAGCTAACAGTCGTTCATTCTACAAGAAAGATAGTCATTTCGGTATATTAACTATGGCAGATGACCAAAGTCTACGTTATATGAAGTTGGTCAATATTTGTAGAATGGTTCATGAATATCGGCCCCCATGGATACGCCATGAAAATTACGCGGCGCTAAGTTTTAACTAACCTAAGGATCATTTGGTGAATACTGAGTGACCTGAAACTAAAGCCTACTCACAAGTCTCTGACCATTTCGCCGGACTAAACAGCCCACAGTGATCATTACAGAGGGTTACTGAGAATGAAAAACATAGCCAACACTGGTTTGTGAAAGTACTTGTTTATAAATGTTGAATTTGTAGGCCTGTGGTTCTGGAACGGCCCTTCATTGGGTGCCAACAGAAACCTATACAAGAGACTGCTCTAATGTCCTTCATTTTGAGATGCTGGTAAACTCACTTAACGTCGAAAAGACTAAAGTGAGCGATCACTAGGGTGAAGAGATTTGAACTCGTGAACCAAGTTTTTTCCAGTAGGTCGTGTTACTGTCAGCCGATAATTACTAGCCGATACCATTAGCTAGGCGATTTTTCCAATAAATATTCTTGTACCTCGAATCACTGAGACTGATTATGAAACATGGACGGACTGAATTGAACATAGGTTACAATACTGAAATATCGATGTCAACAACAACTCACTCGCACTAACAGCCTCATATCCATGTTATTCGCAAAAATATCTCAACGGATAAGTTCATCATCCATGCGTCATCCACCCGCCAAGTGTTGTTGCTTTGTCAGTTGCCCTATCAAGCGCGATGAAATTTTATTAAGCCGAGATAGCTCACTGCGTGAATTTAACAACGAATAACTTACGGATATCATTTAGTTGTTATGACTGGATCACATTATTTCACTGGTAAGGAAAGACCAAAGTAAAATTCGATATTCACTTTGAATGAGTGAAAACTTAGCCCACACATTTATGTAATAGCTCGAGCTCCAACAAGAACAATGCAGTTTGTGTGTGTTATAATAGTAGCTGGCCAATGTGGTCGTAGTCTGGATAAATTAGCATGTTAGAGTGGATATGATGTCCGAACCAACAGGGTATGAACGGTGACAAAATGCTTCATTTTCAGTGAGTGAGCGTGATTTTAACCAGTTCATAACTCTAGTCACTTCCGAACAGGATGACAACTACAATGGCTATTTATTTCGTCCCCAGAGTTAAAATGTGTGTACCTGATAGGTGGCCTGCCAAGTACTCGAATTACTCTGCTCACTTTCTATGTAACAATCTACTGACACGACAAATGGATGTGTCTGGAAACGTGATAAAATACAGAGTTCAAGTCAAGAAACGGTCAAGCCTGTCAGTTGCAAGCGTTTTATGAGAAAAGAGTTACAAACTGGAGTTCTAAAAGAATCAGTAATATTTTGAGTCAGTTGGCTTCCTGTATTATTGTGATCCCTATAAAACTATAAAACTGACTAAAAAGAACTTTCCCATTGGATTCGGATAAGCAATTAACAAGATATCACTGTTCCTCGAGGCTAATGACAATGTGCAAACCAGGCGAAATATAGATTAAATTCAATTAGCCGAGCGCTTGTAAACAACCTTCTGTTAAGTGGAGTTTGGATGTTTAACTGGAAAAGATACGGATAGTTAAACATTTTGACGAATTCATTGTTGAACTCCGTGAAGCAGGTCCAGAAGGTTCTACATCGTTTGTCACACAATGAGGAGGTGAAGTGATCAGGTGGAGACAAACAATCCAGAAGTTACTGGTCTGTTGTTAATAAGGGTATGATATTTTTGATTTGAAATTTTTGGTCTTATTGCAGACAGCATTCAACTTCAAAATTTCTAAAATGATTGGTTGGCAGCTTTAGAAGAGATATTATCTTTTCATATTTTCGAAACAACACAAATGTCTGTTCGACTGCTTGCGTTTTCTCTTTCCCTATTATGAGTAGAATACTGCATTTCTGCGTTTTCCTCAACCGGTCCTTCAGTTCGAAAATGTTTAGACTGCTAAGAAAAACAAGTCCATTTCACCTAGAAGTTAGGCTGAACAATGGAATGGTTCATGCATGGATGAGTAAATGTTTGTCTGTTTTATGGAAGGTGGGAAGCGATGAGAATAAGTGCAAACAAACGACATTTTGGTTTGTATTATATAACAGGTTAAGATAGAAATTAAACAATACTGAGTGAAAAATGTGAAACTAATAGTAAGTTTAACCAATTACTTGTACATGACCGAGGTTTTCGTAAATACTGATGAGACATCAGGTAGAGTCTAACAAGCCTACCGTAGAACACGGTTGAATTAATAGTAACATCAAATTTGTTCCATGTGGATGAGACTGACCTAATGAACAAACATTCATTAGTTGACTGAGTTGACATAGATTGTTAACCGGATGGCTTACACTCCCTAAAGATATGAACACCATTGTGGAAGATTACAATTAACACTTACTTCCCATCACATTGATCGACCCTTTAGCAATTAGCAGGTCAGATTAATTAAATGACTGTCTTATTTGCATTTGCTGTGTATTTCCTATTGCCGCTACATTGGGCGTAGTAATGACTGTTTGCGATGTACACCTGATCAGTAGCTGATTACTCTGAACTTATAGTATCAGTTCACTTCGAGTTCTCTTGTAGTACCTCAAAGGGTGAAACCGTTTCATTTTAGTTGAAAAAGATTTTATGCTAATCGTGAGATATTGGCGGTATGCAATTAAGCAAACGTCTGCTAGAAGTGTTCAAAGTTAGCTAGTCTGCCAGGTATTTCAACAAGTTGTTTTGTCACGAGCCCCATTATGTAGGAAAAAGGTGCCTCATTCGTCTACTGAGGGCTGTCTAATGGGGATTTATTGTGAACAGGACGTCTAGGAATGCTCTTGTACATAGTAATGCCGTCATGTACTGCATTTTAATCACATTCCAAAATTTTTAGTTCCATGAAAGTCAAAGTAAAATCATAGAAAATTAAATAAAAATTACTTTTTCGGAATTAATAATGTGTTTTAACTTACTGGTGTGCATCTAACCTGAATAGTACTGTTTCTCTAAGTTATAGTGAAATATTAAAAGTGACTTTTTGATTGACGTGGTTGTTTGGCTTGCCTCATTCATGCCTGGTTCATGCTGTTTCCTACTGACTGACTATACCAAGCACGAAACAATTTAGTCATGTCAGTCGATGTGTATATCGGTTCTGTTTCCAGAGATCCTCTTGCATTTACGAACACAATATCGGCTGGTCTCCAGTCTACCTGTGACAACATACACAGTGTTTTGCTACATTCCCCATGCATGAAAGGGGTACGAGGCCGGCCAGGTTTCATTCTGTCACAGTTTCGAACGGTCTGCCAGTGACATAGGTGAATGAAATTCACTGTTCGTACGTAATGTAATGTGCAATCGGAACCAGCAAACGCACACGCATTGAATTTGAATTGTGTAACAGCTCTTGGTGATGTGATCTTGACGACGTTTTAGTTTTTGTTTGTGTAGACCGTATGCGCGTCGAAGGGGGCCTTAGACTCATGCTTGTTTGTGTTGTTTCGTTTTACAGGAGTGTTGCTAGGGTTCTTACTTCGGAAGGACGCTCTCTCACGTTGTCTCCACGTAGCTCCGAAGTTTGTCCACAAGTGTTACGGGCATTCAGAATAAAAAAGGCCGGCTTGTTTGTTACAGTATGCAGGTGTAAACCTACATACCATTTTCCCACTCTATAATAATGCACACGAGGCAGCGAATAGAGGTAATATTCTCTAATTGTTCGCTGTGAGTATTTAATGAGAAAAGTTTTGTATTAGGTCGGGTGTCCTCGTGATTTCTCTTGAATTAAGAAAAGAAATTTATTGAACGATTCTGTTTGAATGGACAGTCACAAGTCACGTTGATCAAGAACAAACATGTGAAACTGGTTGGCATATAATCAGTAGTCTTTTAATTGGTTGAAAAATTGTAAATTTAACTGGTAGTTACGAACTAGTCGTATATCGTAAGTTAAGCCTGCAGTAAGAACCTCAAACCGTTAGCCTTCCGTGAAAACGAAGTGTATATCCGTGTGTTCCGGTTTAATTTTCAGTTGCCTGACACCCTAAGGCTACCCGCTGTTGCAGTGAGAAAAACACGACACATAGTGACCAATACAATTTACTCATTTATCACAGACTAGCTAGCTGTGGTCAGAAGTTGTTATGCCAGCTTTCCATATCATAAAAATGCCAACCACTACAGGATTGATATAATGGAGCATTTTTCCTGCCTGGTATGCGCTGCCACAGGTCAGAGTCTGCACAAAAGTTGCATAAGGGTTGCTTAGGAATAGAGACATCTAGCAACAAATTACGACGCGTAACAAATCGTTCTCATCGATCATAGGGAGGGGACTAATTTTCAGTTTTTTAAAATTTCCAGCCTGACAATACACACTAAGGATAAAGTAAAAATGGTTTAAGCTTCAACATCCACGACCAAACGAGCTGACCGAATGATTCAAGTGATCGGTTGATTGAGTGTGGATCTTCAATCAAGGCTTTCGTGAATCAGGACTTACATTAATGTTATTTGGTTATCGTGCAACTTGCCCGATAAACACAAGTAAGCAGCCGTTTCAGGTTGCGTACAGAAGGATTCCACGGAAACCGGCGGACCAGGAGATCGTTCTTTGGTCAGGTTCACAATCCACCTCAAGTGAATTGACCGATAAAAAAAGGGTTGGCAAACCCAAATTTAACAATAATCAGGGACCATGTTCGTACTGGAAGTAAGCTATACATCATCGATTAACTAAGGAGGAGACGATAAGAAGGCAGGCTGTTCGGAGGCAAAATATGAGTAACTGCTGATAACTTCAATGAGAATTATACAGTATAGAAGAGCGCAGTAAAAATCACCATCTATACTCACAACGGACAGCAAAAACGTGTTCACGAAAATCAATGCTAATGTTTTGGTTATGGAATGTGTGACAGGCTGAGTGCCTTCTATCAGATATAGACAGAGATAACTGTGTACACATGCGTAGTTTGATAAGTAACGGTTCAAGTTGTACAGCACATGTAACTATTTGTAATAAGCTGACCACTTTTAAAATCAGATATAAGCACATTGTAAGAACGTAGGAAAAAAGTGCTAGTCGTAAGAGCATCTAAGTGAGAAAATTGAAGTGATAACTACGTCATATTTAAAAAACCTTAATTTATCCATAGGAAAAAGATGGCAATTTCTAGTGGAAGCTAGTTCCCACTGTTATACTTTGAAAATGATACTTCATTGCATAAGAAAGAAAAGAGAGGTTTCGTTGAGTCGGGTTTTTTTAAAACAAAAGTTCCTTGGATTTGCGGGTTTATTTTACACGGTTTTAATGCGACGTTATATCGGAAATGCAAGCGATATTTATTGTTTTCTAAACCTCCCATGATTAATTATGAATTTTTCTTGAACGTACACAATAAGCATGTTCATTCAATAAATCGGAAGTTGACCAGTTCTGTGGCAACTCGACATATTGATGCGATTAAAGTTGGTGAGAAAGTAATAGTGAGTGATCAGACATTGTTCAATATCCAGACCATAATTAATAGCATGAGCTGAATAATTCACACTCCCAATGAATCTGAAATAAACGTTTCTATCATGGGAACAATGAAGCATTTTATAGTCTGTTACTGGGACACGCGACGAAAACGACTGACAAGTCATCTTTCAGTTTTACAAGTATCAATCTTTTCTAACCTGAACAACGTCAACATTTCATCCCACTTTTCGTATTAGGGTAGAACTTCCTCTGTCGGAAAGAACCATTGTCTGTGAGCTTCACACATAATGAAATTAGCAAACGGTATCGGTGTCTATTATCCAGACAACCAGGCAACCTTATCAGCACTGACAAACTATAACGGGTAACCTTCCAGATAGAATAATTTACACTCAACCAATGCGTGGCCACTGTTGTCGTGCTCAACAGTGTTATCTTTGTAAAGCATGACTGCAGTTCAAATCTCATTGATGGCATAGTTGATCAATATGGACGAATTCTACCTATGAAGAAACTTAAATATGGTGCTTCTTTATGAGCCTATCGGCTGAGCAATCTAGCTGAATGCGGTAGCTGCAATCATGCGTAGGTGATGTTTAATTCAACTAAATACAGTCTATAACTATTTATCAATGATCAATAGGTTGTCACTCTGTCTGACTGTTTCCCAATAGAACACTATTCGACCAAGTCAGTCTAAGTTTAGCCAAATCAATGCTTTAGAGACGATAAAATGAAAATTCACCTTCACTGTGAAAACGACTTCTACGAGCTGATTATTGTTTATCTGAAAACCAACTTCAGTATGAGTACATCGTGAAGGTGAATAACAAATCTGATTAATTACCATGACCATGTAATTATCCGGTGAAGTTTTCAATTGTGTATTTGGGAAAGCAAATTAGATAGCAGATATGTAGAAAAATGTTACTAGACATTGTACAACAGACCCGGTTGTACAAATGTATGGGTTAAATATAATGCAACAGCATCCGTAATGCAGGGTGGTCATTAGGGGAATGTGGTTGAAAATGTGCCGCAAGTATACAGTTGTTCTGAAGCTAACACAGTTTATCCCTAACATCTGTGAACAGAATGGAAACAGAACTTAGTATAATTTGTTGACACCCTACGAAACACCTTGTACTACTAGTGGTAAGTGAGGTAGCCCATATAAAAGGTATGTGTGTGAAACAACTTGCATACGACCTATGATTATTGGACACTGTGCTAATCGCAGTCTGTCGAACGCTGAACTTCTAACATTGACGACAACAAGGATAACACATTTGAACAACTTCCGTTCAGAGGTACTCAGTCCTTCTTTTATAGGACCACACGCCTGATTAAATGTAAATGTGGCTGGTAAAAGGAACAATTGTTAGAGAAAAACGCAAGTGCAGAAAAAAAACCCAGAAGAATGGATGCAATAAAAAGAACCAGAACTGTTTCAGATTTCAGCACGCGGTCAACTCGGGTGCATTTTTTGGATTTGCATTATTGATGATCTCTAATAAGAATGGAACTCAGGTTTAGTGGGTTAGCTAGATGGGCCACCTTAGTGCGAAGTTTTTGGCCGCACGTGAGTGACGCTTAATTTAAAATCGTCTACATCTCCGAAATTCTTAGAAACTTCTTTTTTGTCAACTAGACGAACAACGACGCTTGATATTTACATAGTCGATCCAAAGGATAATTGGCTTATTTTGAACACGACGTACACACTTTCATTTCACTTCGTGTCACCCAAGTTTGCAGTAGTTCCTGTTGGGTTATTCTGTATGCTGAGCGACATGGTGCCTGGCGAATACGCGCGCAACCTGCTACGCTCAAGTTGAAACGTGACAGTTAAGTTGGATGAAAGATGAGCAGGTAATGTTCAGAAGAATAGCCTGTTTAATCTCAAATATGCGTTTAACTGCAGTTTTGCAGTAGACTTCCTCCGTTGGCTGTACAACGTAAGGACTGTGTCATTCAGCTCATTTGAGAGCTGAGGTGGAAAAAGCAACGTCACGTCCTCACCTGGCATATATGAACAGTGCGGTAATAAGAAAAATGAGCAACACGTTTCTTTTTAACCAAGTGAATGCAAGTTAGGAAGTTCATGCCCTAACTGTCAGATCCATTGACACCGTTGAATTGGAACAAGATGTTTTTGCAACAGCATAACTTGTCTTCATTGACAACAACCGTTTCTGGTGTATTCCAATAGATTTTCTTTAATCGCATTAGCTGTGTTGTGAGTCAGTTTGGAAATGTTTGAGTGTAGATGTGTACCGACATTCGTAAGTGTCTTCTTGATGGACCAGCTGAGATTATACAATTTATATCAGAGGACTCAACTGTAAAAAAGTTCATGGATTGAGCAAACGGTCTAACAGTATTTTTGTCATCGACTATCAGTAAGAAAGATTGTTTGTTCTAAAGGGTAACGAGATGTTAGATGCCCGGTCTTCGATTTTACTCGAAACAGGGACGGATTCCGCAACACAAAATTACATAGAAAGCGCACCACAAGCTGAGCTGTGGGACCATCCCGGCAGCTTAAGAATTTCAAATCTGGCCAGAAGTACCTACCTGTTACCCCGTCAAAAAAAATTCGGCAAACAAACGGGGGAAACTTTGACGATCCGCTAGTGCGAATCAGTGTTCTCGGTAAAGAGCTGTTGTCATCTGCAATCCTCAATGTCTCATGTTTAATTCCAATGTAGTCATAGGTTGAACAAATTAAAACAACAGCTTGTATGTCAAGAATAAACGACACATAACTTGGTCACATTTGAAGTTTGTTCCACAAGAATTGTGATGAACAGGTGTAAGCGACGCTTGTGTAAATTTTTGAGAAAAAACAAACTACAAAATCATGAAAACTTAGGAGTAACTGGCCGGAATTTGCTTATGCCTGAGAGGACATAATTATTTGTCAAAGGTTACAGAGCCACACAATCGCCCAATAAACTTTCGATGAAATAGAATGAATTTGAAAACGTTATTGCCTTCCATGTCCAACAGCGAATTTTTCCGCTTATAGAGGAGACGAATAAATGCTGCTTATGAACATTCGTGCACTCGTACTATACCGTAGGGTTTGTGTGTTCATTCGCAACTTAAAACAGACTTAAGTTAAAGTGTACCATCAGTTGATGGTGGAAGGTTTTGTAGCATTCTATAATACAACTTCTAGATGTAGAGTTTAAAAGCAAGGCGCCTATTTGGGGAAATCAAATTCATCAATATCAGTGTGCTGTTATTTTGTTTGGTTCAAGGAAACTGACCGATGATGATATCACAGTTCGTAGTTTGGTGAATGGATGCAACCACCAGAGACGTGTGAAGGTGGAAGTATTTAAAAAGGGAAAGGAAAATAACCGAGGTAACAAAATGCCAGTAAACGTATGGCATCGGAAAAATAACAGTCACAATTGTTGACCAGAAATGATCACATGTTGTTCAGCCTTACTTCAGTCTGCCGGAATGTTTCTAACGATGAAGTTATGTGAAAACTCCGGCTGTCCGAACAACTTTAATTCAGTATGTATCCAATATTAATTATCTGATGAGGCTTTCACGATGGAATTTGATCAGCTGCTCCGACTTTAATGCACTTGAACTTTAAAGCATCGTCTTCAGCTGGCACTTGTCTGCTTTTGATATCTCCCGAACGGATGCCTTCTAAATTGACGTTTTTGACCACGATTATTCTCGTGCCACTAAACCCACAATAGTTTACCGCGCATTTTATTCACTATCACTTTTGTCATCCGGTGACTTTTGGCAATGTTCGACAATGTCCTGCAAGTGAGCATGTACTTACAGCCGCAAACCTTATAATTGCATACGGTTAATGGTGTTTATGAATTAAACTTGTTCTGTAATGAGATTTCGGTAAACGTAAACATCAGTGTCTGCAGGAAAAATATTTCAAACTCCTTTGATTTTCATGTAAACGCGATATGCACACGACCAATGTAGAATAAAAATGAATGTCGGTTATTCTGTCCAACCACAAAAATTCCTTCAGTCAGTCTCTGTTGCTTTGTTGATCCAAATGGTCGGTGCTATCTTGCAAGTATTTTAACCTACCAGGTGAAATATATATAGCTTCAATAGTATTGCTATCTAGGCGACTGCACTGTGTACTTCATCGTGATCCTTGATACACGATCTTTGTTGCTGACAGGTCCTATTTGGGTTGTTGTCACCCACGCGCCGTGAGTTTACTGAGTGAAAAGGTAGGCCGAACACTGAGTGAACAAGGAGTGTGAATACTGGTGATAAATATTGTACACATATGATAACTTCTGATAAACTTTGTAAATGAATCAGCAGGAACAGTCAATCGTGCGTATCTCTTAAGTGTTCATTTACACACCATACCCTCATCTAATTAACGGTAACTTGCAAATATTTTGCAATAGGGCAAAATCAAAGAGATTATTTTTGTGCGGTCAACTAATGGCCAAATGTAACCCTGATTAAGCAGTGGATACTCTCTATCGTCATTTGTAGTTACTCAAGTATTGCGTTGACATTCGACTCCTATTTAGTGGACAACCTTGCTTTTTTCTATATGAAAATAATAAACTGGCTCATGCGACGGTTTCTGCCCCACTGGTAGCTGTTAACAACGCTCCACTTCGCTGATGCGATTAGACGAGATAGATGTGAAAATTGCTCACGCAAACGAGGATAGCCACCTGTCGGGTGACTCTCAGTGAGCATACCAGACTGGCAAAGCACTCCATATGTTCTGCCTGTTCAGTGGACCGGAAAACAGTAGCTTGGTGCGCCTGCCTTATCCAGTGACCGTTGTCAAAATAACCCAGTTGCCAATCTGTACGCTCAGTAGTTCTCAGCTACCCTGTCTGGACGATCGTTCTAACGGCTGATCGCAAACGAGACGGCCAAACTTTTACGAAGACAGCTAACCGTAATATTTTGCAAATATCACCCAGCCTAACAAAACACGTTGACTGAGCTTTTGTACATACCTGAGTCGCCGGCCGTGTGCTTCTTCTTCCCTCTGTAACCTTTAGTCAGACCAGTTTTCGCTTAACGATGCACCCCAGAGTTAGATACAGTTTCACTGTTCTATCCAAACCACTTTGTGCACCATATTATTGCTTGAAAAGTTTTATTCGTCAAACAAAACTGCCATCGAAAAGTGATCATCATCGGGAGCAAGTAAAATTATATATCAAATCAAGTGAGGATAGAAGTATCGAGGGTCAAAGACAGAACGAGAGACCAGGCGATTAGATGAAATACGAACACGATTTCGTTGCCCTGTGCTTAGAAAAAGGAGAGATTTTAGATTATTAGTGTTGATTGATTAGGGCAGAAGGAGTAGGACTAAAGTGTCCCATCGGTTGAATGTACAAGCTTAGCCATAAAAATCCCAGAATGTGAGTGAACAGTTTTGGTACAAAACTCCTACTATAATTTATGAAAACTAGTTCTGTTCATTGGAAGAAACATTATTTCATGGTTCTTTATTATTTTCTTGCATATCGAGATGTTACACTTCATCTCTGTGTACAGATTATGTTAGGAGCACCCCAGTTTGCAATTGAAGGTCAACAGAGCATTCCCTTCCCTTGATAAAGAAGCCTATTAATATTGCGTTGAGGATGACATTTGTGGATATGATAGTACAGGACACTAATTTAGTAACGAATCAGAACTGTATCTCGACTGACAACGGTTTTGATCGTCATCATCAGATCGGTGTGCTCAAAGGTGTTTGACAAATTCAAAACAGTTCACATACAACGAGAAGGTGCTTAGCAGAGTGACGATCAATTACGTAAGGCGGTTCAAAATTACAGACTAATCTGATCTAGCTATTTAGACAGGAAATCACCTATGTTGGGAATAAGTCGTTTAATACATCGCATAAGATTACAACGCAGAGTTAGAGATCGAAGGCTGAGTGAGATTTCATATTCGCGAGTAATATCTACAAGTTCTTTGAAAAGAAAACTGGATTGTTTAATCGAATGAAGACCGATTCATAGATAACCAACATTGGTGGTCCTCATACACGTAACACGTGTCTATCACAGTCGGCCTGCATCAATCATATTCAGTGATATTAAACTTAAGTGGAGTTTTTTCTGTACCACATGGATGAGCCGAAGCTTTTAAGCTTTTGGCTTAACTCCCTTCCCTTACTCAATAAACACACTTGGCGTAAATTTTACAGTAAGGATGCCAGTCATCTAGATTAATATTTTTGATACTTACAGCGAGTGATTTTGCTCAGCTGAAAAGTAAACGGACATTCTTAATTAAATGTTGGATTTCTCTTACTGCATGAAGGCTCTTTCGTCAAAGGTTATATGGTTAGATGTTCTCATGTATTGAAGCAAATTCTTAGGCGAGACAATGTTACGAACTTTTCAAAAGTAATCGTACTGTTTTAGTGTGAACAATAAAGTACACACGATATCGACTCTGATCTACTATTCTGTCCGCTACTGCGCTACAGGTTTTAGCACTTATGAGACAAATCTGTTCACCAAAGGTCAGATAACGCTATTTCGTCACACTGTTGGGAGGTTTGACCCTTAGTCAACGAGCAACTCCTATGTTCGACTGGTGAGCGTTTGTATTACGAAGATAGCTTCTTAAAAGGCCTATACCGATTTATTTTTCCCGACTTTTGCTTACTGCTGGGGTTATCTTATTAGGGAATGAGTAGGTAATCCACTCACTTTGTTTTGAATAGAAATACCTCATCTTCTCTATTACTGTAACTACAGGGTAATGTATAACGTGGTCCAGAAAAGGTTAGGAGGCAACTGTACGTCTACATGTACACCAGTGTTCTGAATACATTCGTCTGCTCTGAATACTCTTTCAATAACACCATGTGAGTAACACACAACATTGGTCGAACACACTAACAAGAGGTTTGCTTAGTAACTCCCGAAAGCAACCACATAGACAGGATGTCTATGTCTACATTCCCAGTCGTCATCGTCATCATTCTATTGAACAAATGTTGTAGTTACACTTGACATTGTCTTTGGAAATCTCAGACGTGTAGTCACTCTCCGGGATAGTACTGATTGTTTCGGAAGACTTTTATCCGGATGGTTGCTGGCTTGTGATCAACATTGTGCTAAACGGCCACTAACCTGAAAGCATTCATCTGCCGGGTGTACACGAATCGTCTTAGAGTAACATTTGAATGGAATTTTCGAATGGTCCGTGTGCTGTTTATCAAGGTTTACTTATGTTGTGCGGTTGTGAATTTCGACAGCCACAGGCCAAAGTCAGTCATCGAATCATGTAACCACTCAACCCACTTAAAAATACAACAGTGATCTTCTCACTGTAAATTTTGAAAATGTTTTTCTTGAATCGTTCCATATAGAGTAAAAACCAAGAAGTACAACTGTTCGCTAGGTAAAACCCCACTCAAGCAGCGGATTTACTTTCACTTTCTTATGATGAAGTTGCAACTTCAAATGTTTTTCGGACAAATCTTGGTAGACTTGATTTGTGCTGTAATTGGTGAGTATTAACTGAGACTTTCTTTTTGGTTGATAACGTAGCATAATGCAAAATTGACAAACGGTGTAATTTATGACGAGATATTCTGACTCATCATTACACCTGTTTGTTGTGAGCCATGATAAAGGAATGCATCAACTATGTCCGAATTAATTGCTAAATTCTTTTAATGCAACTTCTACTCAAACTATTGGTACACATTAGATGGTCACAGTCCACATATGTGTTGACAATAATCTATCGTTTCAACGACTTGAGTCAGATGGTCGACTGCCACTGCGAGCCTAGACACACTATCATGACACAATTATGCTTGTAATTGTCTACATGAGATGAAAATCCCCGGGGCATGTTTATTTTTAACTCTAATTCATTCAAAGTTGAGTATAACAAAACGGCTGTTGTACTTGCTCACACAATTGCCGCGGAACTAAGACTCAGCAATAACGTAAACTGTCTTTCTCTAAATATTGTATATTTAGGTAGTACTATGAATTGCCCAGTGTCACATTAGCACGATGAAGTAGGGAAGCAACATTTTGATATCAAGTTGCCATTCGGGAAGTTTTTGTTAAAAGTGTAACCGCAAGCGACAGAAATGTGAAAGTTGATAAATCGATAGATTATTCCGCGTGTTACTGTGGTTTAACTTAAGTTATGTCCTTATCTTGTTCTTCTCTCTCTGAGTTTGCGAGCGGTATCATGAAGCAAATATATATGTGATGCATCCCCCAACATCACTCGCGTCTCCTGGAAGCTGTCCGAAAAGAAGAAACGGGGACTATCACTGTCGGGGATGCAAATCTAGGCTAACCAATCAGCAGACGCTACTGCACTTCTTTCTAGAAATCTGTTAATAAGTTACCGCATAAGGCGGTTAAACACAACGACTTTTTATTAGCAGATGTGCATTCTGACGAATTATATTGAGTTAGTAAAAGTTGACTTTCCCTAACATCAACACCGGTGTCTCTGTGACCGTTTCGCATCAGTGTCAGGCGTTCCATATTGACTCAATGGAGCAGCAATCACACGGCACCAGCGTGACAACGCAACGCTTACTGGACGCTGCAACATGAAAAGTGCATGTTTACTTAGGAAAGCAACAACAGTTGACAGAAAACCACGATAAGACAACGTTAGTTACTGCTAGCTTTTGAATCATATACGGTTTTTACTCAGAACGGTGTTCCACCAACCAATCAAGCCAATACCAGTATGTGACTTCTTTTAGCACAAAACAGACGGTACATCCTTCCTTGAAAAAGGCAAAATGAAACCGGAACGAGAGTTCACTGACGTCACCTGACCCAGCTCATCATGTTATTTAGCTGAAAACTGTTACCACTCCCTTTCGATTCTGTTCAATCTGATTCAGTTATCTATATCTCAACAGGTAAGCTAAAAACCTGGGAATGTAGACTTGGACATAATTTGAATTCGCTAATCAACTGCGGATCACAATGTTAGTTGCAAAAATTTCATGTCAACTCTTCGTACATCACACCGTCTTTGGGAAGTCTTCTACAGTCCTAGTTCTATTTACCTCAAAGACCAAAGAACAACAAATGTAATCGGACTGTGAGTTTTGTATCAAATGTCACCTTCGTAGCGGGTTTACCCATGCTTTTGGTTGGCGTCAGCTTGACAGAAACTGACACAATTTGCTTGTAGTACCGGCCGTTTCAATAAATGAGTCCATTCCTGACAAACGGCAGGCCGCCTGTGGCGCGACTGATCTTTACAGTGTCGTCGTTAACAACAGTTTTAGGTAGTTTTAAGACATTTCAAGTGGTTGCGACTTACGGGGCCAGATGCATAACCAACCATTCGGAGTATCCGTCTGTTGGTAACAGCCAGATATTTCCTAGCACTGGACGACGTTAGTCGGCTTAAATATTCTACTAGGGCGCACTGGACCAGCGCAATGACGTCGCGTGCATTCAGCAGGTTTTCGAAACCACAGCAAACATCTGACTACCCGAAATGCTCTGTGGGTTGCCCAGATTTAAGTTACTCCTAGATGGACAGCTTCGACCTCGTTGAAAACTTGTGGGCTGGCAGTGTTTGCAAGAAGCACTGATATCAGTTAATCCGGAATCATTTTCACGGATTTCCAACAGTTGTACACCTAAAGATGCTTCAGAGAAGTGCTCAACTTTTAGAATTCGCTTGAATTTTAAGTCTAAGTACATGATACCACTAAATGTTTATGTAGACAGCTAGATGAGCAAAGTGCATGGACGAGGTCTTCCACTTTTTCTGCTCAAAAGTGGAAGATTTTTCTCTACCTCTGAAGAAATGTTATTAGCCCGTTTAACTTACCAAATCCATTATTTTGTATGCTGTGGGCAATGTTACATAACCCGCCTGAATCCCGCACCCACTTGTTTGAAACAATTATATGGCATATAACCAAGGGCGCATAAACCTTAGGCCATGTACAGATTATTATATGAATGCAGTGATCTGGACCAAGTGGTGTAGTGTATTATAAAGCGGAAAATGAAGAAGGCTTTGTAATTGTCTTCACACGTCTGCCTTCTTTACTGCACGACACTTTTAGGTGATATTCGGCAGGACTCTTTCCAAATTCGTAAAAGTACACTTAAATTTTTTCATGCATTACAACATCTCATTCCTTCCGTTTGCTAGTTCAGCTTGTTATCCGGGTTCAGTCTTGTCCAGCTATAGACTTTATCGTACCACTGGGTTTCAGGTGCACGTGAATAACTCAGTCTCAGTTCGAAACAATATAATAAGGGTCTTTCAGATTGTGGGCACAGAAGATTTTGTGGACAACAATTCAAAGTCTGAGTAGACAGTACAACGTTGCCTATGACAGAATGAATGACAGAAGAGAGAAAATAAGATAGATCGTTCAAGTGTTAGCTTAGGAGTTGAAGAAAATGTTGTAAATGAGCAAACACCGTTATATGCTTTGCAAATCTAGTTGACTGAAATAATGTGGACTTTTTCCACCTTCCATTGGGTGGAATTGGAGAAAACGCCATGATAATAAGGAGAACTGTAAATAGTAAACTTTGGCTTTGAATTTTATAAAGGGAGTTAGTATTACCTTGTGTGATTTAGAACAACGCTTCCAAAGAAGAACAAAAATTAAAAAACCATTAAGTAGCACTAGAATTTACCATGTTTTTTCCTTACTATTGAATATTCTCATGTGCTTAAAGTCAAATTGTGAACGCACACGTGATTGTTCTACCTTAATTCTTTGCCTCATTAACCTAGTTCAGCAGATAAATATTAGCACTCTTTGCAGTTAACGTCGTCATCAACTGGCTCAATGAATTTAGTGATAGAAGTTTGCAAAACTCATAAGTGAATGGAACGATTCAATCGTAAATGCGGTCGCCAGTGTGTTCTTCCTCTTTGGTCAGAAAATTTCTTTCTGGATAAGTATATAAGTGGGTGCATCCGGTTACTTTTCACTACGGACGCTGCCTTTCCATTCAGATTATTTCAGTGTATATAATAAGTAATAATCCAGTGAGGTGAATCAGACCTGACGGATGTCTTTTTGATGTAAAGCCGAGTAACTCCGTAGTTTTTCTCTGCAGAAGCGAATGCTATTCTGCCCACAATATGGCTTGTTAGAAGGCTTAAGAATTCCCAGTAAGAGTTTAATCATGAACTACATTTACTCCGTCTTGCAATGTTGTTATTTCTATTCACTATACTAAAATGTTTAGTCTAATAGAATTGAGACTAAATGTTTAATCGCAAGACTGATAGTCAACTTTAACGATAAAAACCTCCTTCGTGATGAACAGTTGCGAATTCTGGGATGGCACCGTGCTGTCTGTGAAAACATCATCAATCATCCTTGAGTACTGGCAGCGAAACAAAAGAAAACTAGTTACCGCTAGTTTTGATCAGATGAAAATATAGTAGATTAACGTCTGGGTGAGCAAAATGATGCTGCGCACATTGGTCGAAGTCAACGTAACCGGTGGTCTTTGTGGTTGATTCCTGTGTGCGGAAAGTATTCAAGTGAAACGTAAGTATTCAAACTAAACATAAATCATAGAATGAAAACCCCATAAAGATAAGTGCACGCTAGAAATACGGACAAACACAAATCATTCGGTATCATTTACGAAGTTAACCTAAGATGGTTTAATTATTGAAAATTGATCAGTTAGCGGGCGATAACCAATTGGTCATAGCATTGTACAAACACAGTCTGTTTGGACTTTCAGAATACAACAGACTTTGGATTGCAGATAGCATACATATTGAAAAACGTATGACTCATTTTAGGAGTAACAGAATCTTTGGTAAAAAAAACAAGAGAGTTAGGTGCAACACCGTAATAAACTTACCTGCTCTTGGGTGATATATTGAGTTTTCATGGGAATTTCAATACAATATTTGATTATTTGTGAAATTTATTGCAATAAAGGGAGAGCGGCTTCTGAATTAAACACTGATTAATGGGTTCAAAAAAATTGTCATCATACAAACACAGTGTTGATTTATCTAAACCATCAAGACTATTTGTTCCCACTTGATTGAACTGTGTTAATATCTAACGGCTCACACAATTATTCTAATCCTTCGTGCAAAGTCATCATCTAAAATAAATGTAATGTTGTTTATAGTAGTGTTTCAGTTGAACTTATTTCAACCCAGGTTATAAGTCTGTGATTTCAGGTCATGTGAAATCGGGTTTACAGTGTTTGCACTAGCCCAAGATAATTTACGTCTCCTCGGTTGATTCCGGCTGTACTCGGAAACGGTGACCAGCGGCAAAATCACCTCTGTAAACTTATATAAAAATAAAATTTCTATCCCAAATTATTTTCTAGTTTGGTTTTTTAATGTGTGCTTTCCTCGATATCTTGACAGTGTACAATTATATCGTAACGATCGATAACTCGTTGCGAGTGCACACATCGGGACGCCTTTCGAACCCCAGATCATGAGGAATGAAACAAATGAACAATTCACTCCGACAAAACAAGCAGTCCGTATTTTCGCCGTTCAACCAACCCTTTGTTGCACCGATTTTGAATACAACGTTTCGCCCTAACTGTATATCTATCGTGCATCTATTAAGATTAGAACACGTTATGCTGCGCTCTACCGGACTGTTTGATATTGACACTCCATTATGATACACTCCCGGCACCCGCAAGATGGTCAATTATGTCAGCGGAAAATTCTAGGAATTGTATAGTTGTTCCATTCACTGGTTATCGGGAGGCGTTTTAATAGATGGGTCGCGATATGACGATTTTTACTTGACTGGTGATTAAGCCATAAATCCTAATGAATGAACTGGTTGGTAGGACGTTGTATGACTCAAAAGCTTCAAATGAAACTAGTATTTCAGTATTGAGTCAAAGCTGTCGAATGTAATTACGCAAGACGAGGACAAATATGCATTATATTTGCCTTGCATCTTTGTGGTTTTAAGGAGAGAGAGAGGGTCGTTGCACCTCACTTTGACAATCAGGCAAATGTGATAAACTTCCCCTCAGTAAACGTTACAGCAGTCCAATCAGACAGAATTTGCACACTGCAGCGGGCCTGGTTTCAAGGTCTTTCTAGTATTCCGTGTAGCCAAAATGTTTCCAAATAGCTGAATTCAAATGTTCAAAGTTTCAATGAATTAGTTGTTCAAAAAAGGACTGCTAATGAGAATTTAATAACTACGTTAACTGACAGCAGCGATTCATCACGCATAATGCAACGCGAGCGTTATTCAGTTTTTCTGGTTGCGGTTTTGTTTCGCTTACTGAGACCATGATGAGCTGGATTTTAACAGGGTGATGACCAATCACTCTAATATCAGACAAGTGTCTAAATTTTATTATAACCACAGAGTTATTGGCCGTCTATTTGTTGGCGTAACAATTCAGATGATCGTCTCCCAACCTCCTCACGGCGCACACTAGTCGACTAACAAAACGTTACCTCGGCTGGTCATAACTTAAAGTGTGTTCATAGAAGTCGTCTAAGAAAATCAATAATGTACTTTCGCCTGAGAATTCATGTTCTGTTGCCACAAACACATAGCTTGTACGGTCCATCTACGTTACGTTCATCCATGTGCATTCACACACACATACACACAATTGCCCACTCACATGAACCGTCCCGTTTCACACCTGACGGTTGCAAAGGTCACGTGCAAGGGTGAATTTCACTGTAAACTCTATTCATTGTTACCTGTAATTCACTTTCATGCTGGCTCAGTCAGGATACACAAGGTTCCTTCTAGATCCTTTGAGTTCTCACTTCAGTGCGTAGTGCAGATATAACATAGCTGAGACTTTGTTACTAAGTAATAAATGCAGTTTAGTTTTGTAAGACCGCATACAAAAAACAACTCCACGACTAATAAAAACAAATCAGTAATGCACTCGGCTTTTGACTAATAGCTATGGATTAAAAACTTCTCAGCCCCCAGCCACCTCAAAGTGACACCAAGGTGATGGTCTGATTGAGTATAAACGTCTTTCAAAAAACCAGCCACAGAGGTGAGGTAACTAACTTGAGTCAACACAGTTGACTTTCCACTGGAAACTTATCGATACGCTACAGTGCCAAGTTTTCTACTTCACGTGAATAGTACTGTACTATCCTTTACACTGTGTTATAGTGCACTCGAAAGCCGAACGTTATTTTTGAATATGTCCACAAGTCTGCGCTATGAACTTCGTTCATTCATTGGTATCTCAATAGGACAGGACTATCGGGAAGGCCAAGGTAAACGGCCTCTTTTTAACTAACTAACGCTTCTTCACAAGAATGCACCACTGCCACGGATATATTGTCAACTTCGTACGTCCGGTTAGTCCGGCAGTATGTTTTTCCTCCCAACCTGTGAACAGTGTGGTTTAGGAAATTTCAGCTTGCTTCATCCCGTTGACTCGGGTAACAACTCATCAACGAACTTCACTTGAAAGACACACTTGTGGGTTTTACTTGTAACATCAAACAAGACAAATGAATTTCCCAGGTTAAACAGGCGGGGCAGTGATGTGAAAGAAAGAATACTTCGTAATCACTGGGATCGTACGATTGACCAACTTCAACGTCGTTCAATCGTAAGCCGGCTGGACAGTACCGGTCGGTTTGGTTGGTCTTCAAGCCATGGTAAATACAACGCCTAGACGTATACTTATATTAAGCTGAAGGCGGATTAACGCAAACATGTTCGCCAGTGCGTGCACACAACTTTTTATTGTCGTCTTAAGATTATTTGCTTTCTGTAGCCAGACCCTTAACGTTGTGTCACGCCCAGTTGGCGCCTGAAAATGGTTTGTGGTTGAACAGAGGTTAACTGCTTGACACGCCCACAGTTTCAAGGTCATTCGTGCACATACTGGTTTGGCTAACGATAAACATTGTGGATGAGAAATTACCCAGTTGACATTGTGAAAGAAACATTAACCAGCTGACAGGTATTCCAGCTGGTTTACGAATGAGAAATCAGATAGCCGCGTACAAACAAAATAAGCTAACCAAATAAATTCACTCCGAGTTATTCAATTACTTAAACAATTTAAATATTGTTAGTGAAATTGCAGTGATCTCCAATAATGTTACGACAATAGCAGATTGGCTGACCTTATGGTTTCCTAATAAAAGCTGGTGAAAGCTCCCGAAATTTATAGCAGCGCCAGTCCGACCTCAGCAAGAAACATGACGTTGCATTTCCCACTACTTGTACACCTGAATATTTGAGGTAGGTAAACATTACAACGTTTATCCATCGATTATTAGATCCCCGCCAAAAATGGGATATTTGGTACAATCAACTTTAGTGATTTGGTTGAACAGTTATGCTAGAAATCGCCGAATTTTTAAATTCATAAAAGCCTAGCAGATGATCGGGAAGTATCTAAAATTTTTAGCAATAAAGTAACCATGTGGCCCAAGCCTGTCGTGGTTCAGGAAGAAAAGTGGTATTACAGCTTAGTGTTTCGATTCTACCAGTCAGCATTTTTGTACAAAGTGTTTTAACATATGTGCCACTCCAAATGAAGCTGAGTGTGAAAAATGTACTTAGGTCTCAAAATATTTCGTTATAGACCACTGCAAATAAATAGCGGGGAATTTAAAAGTATGCTTGTGTACTGGGCTAATTTAGAGTACTTCTTGATAATGCAGAATAGGTATCTACAACAAATGAAAGATCAGTAGTTATCACCTAGATAGTTGGCACATACACACATAAATACTGCTCATTTTTGGTGTGTTGTTGTAAAGATTTTCCTGCAGCTTCAGCGTTGTATTACGAATGATGTAGTTCAAATGCTTTTTACTAGTAATAGAGGGCTTATTTACCCTCCTAACTTGCGGGTTTTGTGGTTTTACTTTAGGAACCGTCTCTGCAAATAAAAACAGTACCACTTCAGAAGTTTTGGTTATAAACCGAAAGTGTCACAACATATCACTAGGATGACAAATCATCAGGACCACTAACAGCAGACTATTTTTTATCCTTAATCTGAAGATAGATCCAGATTTCATGCCTCTCCGAGTATGCAACGTAGTAACTGTTTTAAGCAATACTACACTTCGTGCTGTTCCATGGATTTTTATTCTCCTCACCAATAGTGCATGTTCCAAAATATTGTCATTCATCAGTTGCGCTATACGGCCAAAAGATGGTTTCAAGTGAAAAGCGACGACGTTCATGTTCGAAACTGCCTACCTCAAAACCGTCTCGAAAATTTCCAGTGGTATGTTTGGTTTTGTCTAATGGTTGCTTCGATTAACGATGTGTTAATAACCTGTCTTCAGAAAATTCGGGTTTTCTTCGTTGTTCCAATTATATACATCTTGATCGACATCTTACTGTTATGTGTGGTCGTTAAACTCGATTGTTGTACTTTTTACGGCAACGCTGAGCTAACTAAAGTGACGAAGTTGTCCATGAAATATTTCACGTCAGTCAGTGACTATTACCAAGCTCACCAGAATCTGCCGTTCGATTGCCATTACTCTACCATTGTAAATTGAGTTGATGAAAGCCAACTTGCAGCACAGAAACAGAAGTGATCGTAAACACAACACATAAAATACCTCTCTATTCAAGATAACCAGCACTTTGTTCTTTTATCGTTACATTCCATGAAATTGAGCGTCTGTATTAGAGCAAAGAGAGTATAAGCAAAAATAGAAGGCTCTCAGGAATAGGTTGTGTATTTTATTTTGGACGATTTTCAAAGTAGTAAGAGAACCAGATAACTGTAAAATCATTGTCAAAAACAGAAACACATCATGTAGAACTTGTTATCAGTTTCTAAATAAGTGAGTCTCAGAACATTACCTAATTGCGCGTAAGTGATTTTTGTGTCATACTTACGCTTAAGAAGTCGGTTGCGCAGTGTTTGTTTTGGTAATTCTCCATTGTGCATGTGCAAGAGCATCTGCAGACGAGAATAATTTGGATGTACTCCCAACCAAAGTTTCTCCACAAGGCAAATTAGATTTCCTAATTTCCTTTTCTGAGCAAACGACTGCAGAAAGTGATCTCTCTTTTTTTCACGTTAGTACATGCTTCTCTTCACCAATCGCCAGCAACCACCCTTTCCGTGTATTGTAACTGGAAACCTTAATTTTGTGGGATAATTATAGGCCATTTTATCCTCCAAGGTCAAGTGATAAATTCTTTTGAACTGTTATTAAGAGATTAAAATCAGTAAGTGTCGTGTTACGAACAAATAACCTCTTGAACAACTGACCAAGTGGGCGTACCATAAGATTGCGTTAAATATGTATGTTAGTGTGATTTATGCTAACGCCCTGATCATTTAACTAGGTCACGAAAATGACAGATTCTAATTGCAAGCGGTGAAATACAGGGACATAATCGTAAACGAGCTTCTTTCCGTAAAAGTGGTGACAAATAGATAAGTATCTTTGACTGTCATACATATGCGATACGGATCGTATGGTTCCGACGCTTAATTTGTGATGTGTTTCAGTGAAACTTAGCAGTCATCTCATAATGGACGAACAGCTTGTCACAATGATCACAA
The DNA here is from genome assembly GCA_013368495.1 of Paragonimus heterotremus. Lineage (NCBI taxonomy): Eukaryota > Metazoa > Platyhelminthes > Trematoda > Plagiorchiida > Troglotrematidae > Paragonimus > Paragonimus heterotremus. The sequence goes on along the minus strand of LUCH01000286.1, from coordinate 110,284 downwards.
GCAACTCACAATCATGGCGGTCTTGAAATCAATAAATTAAAACCAAACATGTAATGAATGTTTCCATGACGATCTGGGACAGCTCCACTATTATTAAAAACGGTGATGTACAATGGCAGAAAATGTATGAGCGTTTTGCGTATACAGAATATGGGAACGAATTCGAGTGACCTGGTAGTTGAAGCAACGTACAAATACGATGTACCTCAGTTTGGTGAATACCGTCAGGTTGAAAGCAATCATAGAACAAACCTAGAATAAACACAGTAGCCCAATACTAACTGTTATATGGTACAAGTGAAATATTTTCTCCGAAGAGAAAACTCTAAGCAGATTAACAAAACCGCGAAGTGTTCTTATTATTTGGTTATCACATTATAGCTGAGCCATGGTTATGAACTAGACCAAAGTGCTTTTCTTTACTTTGCTTATGTAAATCACACATATGAAATCCGTGAACAAATAGGACCAACTAAGAACAGAGCCTGCTACTTTACACGTGATGTTCAAAACGAGAGAAGGGTAGATGAAATGATTGACAGGGTTACACATTAAGCCGGGCTTATGTCCAATGATGCGTTGGACAGTGGTTTATCAGTACTCAGTTTGGTCTTTCATAACCAACGTTTATATAGTTTCAAGTTGGGGATACTTGAATTTTAAAGCGGAAACGTAGGAACACACTTAAATGTTCTGTCTGAACCAGGCGTGTGACGAGGTAACCATTCTGCTCACAAGTATCCGACGTTTCACTGAAATAAACCCATTTCACATCGTGGCTCAGGCTGCCTAATAAATCTAACTTTAGCTCAACAGACAATCACAATTATACTGCTGATTGGACGGATTGCATTGTATCCTGTTCATTGTTCCGGATCTTAGGGTTAATGCGGACATATTTTGGTATGTCCGTCATACCTAATACAGGTTTTTTTTCTTCACGAAAACGCGATTTTGAAACGATAATCAGCACCATCATAATGCAACTGACTTATCGAAGCGTTTTATTGAAGTGATAGAATCTGATAGTTTATGCCCAAGTAAAACTCCCATTGTCAGCCTTTTGGAGCATTTTAAAGTAGAACGACAAATATTGCTGTTTTTTTCAAGCATAGTTGGAAGCTTTACATGCGATTACCCATTTGAACACACCACACATTTGGTAATTGAGGAAAAAACAGTGTTTCTTCTGGAACGTATAGACTACTTAGAAAATATTCTTCTGTGTGGGGTCAGACGGCAGGTAATTCTGACGTCTACATTTTTAAGAGATAAATCCAGGAACCCACTTAATTCAGTTTAATGCCAATCGCACTTTTAGTGAAACTTGTTTACTTCTTCGGAAGTGAATAATCGTCATGAAAATCTAGTCAGCTTAAGTTCTTTCAACTCTATTTTCGTTCATACTCCTTACCTGAAAGATGATATAGGATTCCGTCTACTCATAATTGAAGATATGCAGCTTTTACCTTTAGAAGTTTACAGTTTTCACATCATCCTCTGCTTATAAAATCGAAGAACATTGTAGCCTTGTACCAATAAACTTGGACTCTTTGTGATTCTGGGAATTTATTTGCACGGTAATCTTCATTTTGGACAAGCAAAACTACAGCGTAAAAAACTATCCTTTTTGCTCACGGCTAGCGCAATAATTCAAAAGCGCTGATAGTTCTTTGATACTTTAACCAGTTATCACCCCACAACAGTCGACTTTTACATCGGATGTTTTCATCAGTCTACAAGTTCCAGATTTATCCTGTCACGCATTTATGATTAAATTCTAATGAGATGAAATGCTAATTATCATCCTTACACTAGCCGTTCAAGGATCCCAGTTTGTTTCTTTGCGGATGGTTTATTTATGTATCAACCGACAACTTGGAGCCGGTAGTAATCACTGCACAACTCGTCAATAAATGGACAGCAAAACAATCTTCTTTTCTAATTTATGGTACCACAAAACAGTTGCACAAACTTTTCTCCCATGTTAACTATCCCTAGAGTGATATCCTGACATGTGGACGGAGCTATGTAGACTAGTATGTGCAATCTCTTCTCTGCAAATAGTATGAGTGTGATAAGACTTTCCAGCACACAGAAAAACTGGCACGTAAGATCTCATATGATAAATTGTAGGAAACACTTTCAAAAACCATTGTAAACACTAGTGGCTTCCATGTAATGTAGACAAGCAGGGTAATTTATTATCGATCACTATCACTTGTTTGTAATGGACAATCTTGCATAAATAGACTTGGGAGTCATTTCAACTTTGATGATTTACACAAGCAATGCAAGTTTAAAGTATCAACGCAATGAACATAGCATGCATTTTTGATCATTACCCTCAACAACAGTACTGAATCTGTGATTGGAACTAACGAATAACTGATACACAATAATATGAGAAAATCCCTTTTTTGGGACTAAAAGTAGAGTAGAAGTTAAGAAAAATCTTTGAAACTTTATGGATATTTGTAAACAGTCACGATTAACATATTCATAACATATGAGCCATCAACAAAGTTGATGGAAGCTTGTGGCAAACATTTCTCAGGTACAGTATCCGGCTAACGATTTCTAACAGCACATAATAAACAATTTGATATTAAGTATTAGAGTGAAGAATGTGTGTGCACTTTTTCCACAAAAACCGACAGCAGCTAAAGCATTTCATTAACCTGGTAGTGCTTATTCACTACAGCCTAGATTTCACTTTGTGATGTTAAGTGTTGTGCACAAACATTTAGTTTTGCCGATTTCATTATGACCGTGAACGTCAAAACAGCAATTAGCTATCAACAATTTCGTCTAATGAAGTGTATCTAACTGATGGATTTCAAACATATTTAGTTTTAGTCTGATGGATTAGTGTTTTTTGAGAGTTGTTGGTGAACATGTTACAGACAAAGTAAACCAATTAACACAAAACAAGTTTGTAGCAAAAATGAGACATTCTAAAATTGTCCAAGGCATTTCAGGTTTTGTAGCCATGTCTTTCGTGCTGTATAAACCGGCAGAAGCAACAAGTATTGTAAAAATGAAATTGTTAGCATACCCTGCAAGATGTGTGTTTTTGGTGCTAGCTAACTGGTATTAATACACTACATACTAGTTAGCATATGTATACCACACTCTGATAGTACTAAACGTTTTTGGGCTAGAAGTAAAAATAGTGATTCTCTGGATCAAACATCTGTGAAAATTATGGTTGGCTAAAAAAATAACACATTAAGAAATTACAGTAACAACAATAAACCAGAGTAGGTGACTATCAGAGAGGCAATTGAACACAATATCGACGGTACTATCCGCTTCAAACGCGAAGTTGTAAATCAGGTTGAGAAAGGCACGTTGAAAGCCTTTCTCAAGAACACGATTGGTGTATGCTTCACATTCCTTACTACAAACTGACGACGATACACTGATTCCCGGTGCATTCGGAGGAGCTCCAGTCTATCAAAAAACCCGGTAATCCTGCTGACATAGGAAAGTATAGAAACCGTTCGTAAGTTTGTACTGGACGAATGGTAGAGATGTTTATGGGCAGACTGATTCAGCGCAAATAAAACTGCAACAAATAAAATGCAGAAAACACTTCAAACTATATCTGAAATATCAGGGAATAGGTATATACTCAAAAACTGCCAACTGTTTATTAGACAAGAAACACAACGTTAAGTTTAAACGATCAGAGTAACTGGACGGTGCTTTGGAGTTACAGGAAGGTAATTCAATCAGAATTGCGAAAACCAAAAGCCTTGTGAATAAAATTTCTAACGTGTTAACTGCCGCAAATGTCGACCGGTCCTGGTTCAAATTAACTGTCATTACTGGATGGATGAGGTGACATTTTCAGGTAATCAAGATTAACTTAGACATCAGTTTCCTTTGCATTTTGCATTTTGTGTTTTCTTGGACTACAGTGAGCAGCAACCCAAATCTGTATACACTCCATCCATGATCTGCTACCCTCCGATCGATCTGGATACACAGGTCTGGTTAGTCCAAACCGCTATCAACTTCGTAGCTGGGTCACCTAGACTGACGAAGTTTCTGCGGCAAGAGGAAAATGTTTTAAGTTAACAATATGGTTTGTCGCCAAAATGTCTGAGAATTGAAAACGGGTATTTGACACGATAATATTTGATGAATTAATAGATAAATCACACCACCTGAGATGTGTAATTAACCGGAAATAAAAACGACACAATGCACTAGTTCCGTTCAGTTCAACAATCCCAGTGCATCGTTTATTCCTGTTTCCTGTAAGGTAATTAAGAGTAACGGTACCTAGATTATTCCACTGTTGCATACAGACAAATTGCAAGTCTGCCATGAAAAGGTGAGTCAAAATTAGTTATGGCCATCAGCAAAGCATGAGTTTCCAGCCAGTTTGATTTACTGTTCTGCAGAGAAACGGTCGCATTTTTAAAAAGTATAAGGCGAGTTTACTTGCTCTGTTTTCTAGGGAAGGTGTGTTCCGCAGCACGTGCACTTTGGTAAACACGAACACAAATGTGTCCACAGAAGTTAGCAAACCAAAAAAAACTGCCAGACTTGCTCACCGCCAAAAGTTTGTTAAAATATATGTCAAGTATATTCCTTGGGGAATTTTGACAAAGACAGCAATGTTTTCCCCGGACTTGAACAATCTTCGTGTGGAAGGCACGAAAATAGGATGAACTAGAGTCGTATTATAATGGTGATCAAGTTCTCAACAAGTATTAACGAATTGGAATGTTCCAAAATTCAATTCAGAATAATAATCTCTTGAAACATCTGGCTACCACTTGCAGATTTTTTTCACTTACATTGATCAGCACATTTCCCAGCAGTCTATAAAGAGGGTATTATATTTCCTGGTCTGTTGCCGATTAGAGCACCTATGTATGTTTTCATCGATGCCAACTATGAATCATGTCGACTGATGTAGAGTGCAACATCCACCCAGTGAACGAAAATGTATTTTATCTGATGAAGCTGATTAGCTCTGAATCGTTGAATAATTTTATCAAAGAACAAACCGAACAGAACAAGAGTAGAAGCGAACGTGTTAAGTGTACAGGATAACGCGCTGTAGGGTCACGAAAGTAGAAAAATTAAATTATAACCTACCGTCTTAACTGTTTGTGGAAAATTCACAAGGAACGAATCTTAAATTCTAGTCGTCGCAAACATGAAGTGCTTTGATCATATGTTGCACAGCGTTTCGCCGCTTGACTACCGACCCTAGGGTTTTACCGTGAATTCGCAGATATTTGTGTAGGAAATGTTTACCCATGGCACACGGTTTAGTATTTTTTAAAACGCTACCAAAAGCACTTTCCGCTGATTGTCCAAAAATTCCCTATATCCGCTTGTCATTCATCATCTAAGTGCCTGTTTATGGAATCCTTACAGAACTGTGTAATGCTGATGCTTCATTCTGGCAATATGGCTTCCACGGAAGTCTCGGTGATGCAAAGGGAATGCTACGAGATTACTTGAAATAGGAAGCCATACTTCGATCAAGTGCAGTTGGGTTAAACGTAATTGGGGTACCGGCGATGTTGTTTGAACGGTTAGCACGCGCAGATTGGCTACGACTAAAATCTGAAGTCTATACAGTAGTGCTCAGTAAACACGATTTACAAGCAATGTATGAGCACCACTCCAATCTCCACTATCAAAAAAGCTCATGTACTTGATAGGTGGAGTGAATAGCAATATTCCGAGTTGTTGTAGACAAATCAAGGACACTGCTAAGGCGCAATATGTGATTTGATATGAAAAGTATGCAACACAGATTTATGTTTTTCACTAGAGATAAAACCGAAATATAATACTTTTCTCTTGATAACGTACACCAAAGCAGTGTCGGTATCAATTGGGATGAGAAATTACGTCCATAACCTGTGAGTAAACGTCACAATGGTAGCCGAGAGACTTACCAGCTAAAACATAAACAAGTTCCACACCATTGCGGAACAATTGTAGTACAACGTTTCATCGACCTACTTGATGCCGTTGGCCACTGATATACCGCCACAAACATAAAATAGTGCGAGGTTTGACGGTAAACTGCTTTCAGAATTTTCACACAATTTCCGGCTACATCCTAGATAGACAACTTCAGAGTGCACCTCTGCCAACCAAATCGAAAACTTCTGCTATGTCAAAGGAGACAATTGTTGGCCTTCTGTGTGACTGACGGATTCCAACCACCCAGTGAAGTATAAGGATTTGGTCAGTACAAAAATGGCCAAGGCAAAATACAGCTTGCGCTTCACGAATATGTTTTCACAAAGGTTTCGTTTAGCCTACGAAGCATGGGGGCTTCGCAATAAGAATCAAGCTATCCCCTTAACAATTTGTGGACGAAGCGTATGAGCCTCTTTCGCAAATGAGGATGAAGTTAATAAACCCCAGTCATTTGAAATAACTCCACTGGAGCACAGCCGTTGGCTCTGTAACTAAGGTTGAACCGCTAATCACAAAATGTGCAGAGATGAGTTCTCCTGGGTCGAGTGCCTTGTGGCGATTCAGCGGAACATCTCTGCAACCAGTCGTTTACATTCTGTCTGGCCGTTTTGTGCGAGCTACCTGGGTATGTTTGATTCCCATGTTTGCCCCGCTGTTTGCGTCAGGCGATAGACAACTTAAAAAGCTAATTAACGTGTGGCGATACTATACAAAATGGAACGTGTACAGCTCCATATGTTCAAAAATTCGTTCAAAAAAGTCCAGTAATATTGCTGAATAAGTTGTTTTAAAATAGACAAGGAAGAAAGTCACCGAATAGTTTCAGTGAGATAATTTTACGCCTAAATATTTGGTTAACAACTGTGAAATGAACCTAGTGACTGAGAATTCTTATCCTATGATGAATTTATTATCTGTCGCAAAAAAGACTGTATACGAAACATTCTAGGGAATCAGCATATCGAAAAGTTGATTTGTATGGATCTCTAACCACCTGCCCATTAAATCATCATGACGCTAATTGAGTCACTGTTTAGAATTTGTCCCTGACAGGATGAAAATTACTGAGAGGTTTGCTCGAAACACCGAGTCAAGCAAAAAGAAAGATGTAGTAGTGATCTTCCTCATTAACGTTTATTAGAAACGACTAATTATACAGGCAGGAGAATATTGTCGTTAGTAGGTATGCAGTCATTTCCAGACCTCTGCAGATTTTGCAGAAAGCTCTAAATCTAGCTACTTTTGTCGTATTTTTCGTGACTTTAAATTCTAGCACACCAGTGAATTGGATTTTCTTTCTCTCCGCTTTTTCATTACTGTACGGGAGATAAATATATTTGCTCACCACTATTACAAACAACACTGTTACGTGTGTACAGCTTTCATCAATTTCTCTGTATAAATTTGTTCTTCATATGAAGAATGTCAACAGTTAGCTTTTCTTGTAAACAACTAGACAAATGAAATATTTGTATTCGCTCTTTAGTTATCAATCCCTAACTGATTATGGAGTTAGTGGACTGATTTTCAACCTCATTACTGATCTGAAAAGCTAACTAAACCGACCTCAACTAACGTTCGCTGATCTCGAGTAGAATACACTTTGAGTACGTGTATGTATTTGTAAGGGTTTTGTCCATAAGTACCCTAAATGAAAAAATACGTCAAAACATTAACTTGATTGCAAAAACATCATTGATTTTTAGGGACAATTGACTGAAACTTCATTGTCCATAAAATTCGCATATTCACTTTTAACGGCTGCAAGCCCGACCAGAAATTACTCTGACTCTGTCACCGCTCACCGCAGTAGTAACGAGGAATAACGTGGAACAAGAAAATTACTAAAAAGGATAAAACAGGACTAATCAGAAGAGCGAAAACTGGTATAAACGCAAACACTTCATTCAACGCGATATGTTGTCATCTTGGAGGACGCTTTTAACAAACACATTAAGTGATTACCAGGAACCCAGCCACACATGCCACACTTACGCATTTTACCAGACGGAGAAGTCAGGATCTTCATTACGAGTGGCCAAGTTGTTGCTTGATCATAACACGTCCTTATTTAGTTGTTCTTTGTATTAGATAATGTCCGGTGTATAAAACGCCCAGATGGCGTACGGACTACGTGACCCGGACTTCGCAGACTGTGCAACCTGATCAGATGACCAACTGATCGTGTACTTAGGAATTTATAACGGTTCCAACATTGTCTCTGTGCACTTCAAAGCTTTGAGCAGTTTGTCATTGGATTTACTTAGAGATGGCTCACTCTCAACTGAAAAACACGTGGTGGTTTGGTTGCAAATATTGTGTGTGATTTAATAATCTGTTGCCTACTTTGATTTTTCGTTCATTCATCCTGTGTGATATAACTGTAACACCATTAGTGGACGTATATAATGCTTGTAATAAGTTGAATAATTAGTTAACTCCAAGTTGAACATCACTTCCGTCGTGCTGAAACCTTCGCATTTGTGTAAACGATATTCTGTCATTGATGGATTTTGGGAGAATTTGATCAATCTGATCACAACTAACAACCGTCTTCAAATGTAGAACGACACTTCCGGTCGGCTGTTTTAAAAAGGAAACAACGGATACAAGTGTCGGTTTATTTAGAGCTCCCAGCTAATGTATGTCCCTTCATTAGCCGGGATTTACAACGTGGATCACTCGGTTTTGAAACGTTTGCCCTTGCCGCTGCGGCGTTTGAAGTATCATGTTTAAATTGCGGACGCAAGCATTGGTGGTTGTTTCGTTTATCCAGATAGGAGACAATGTAACGGTCCAGTTAATTTCTGTTACCGAAATAGCTTGACACACAAGCTTAAGGCCTTAGTCACCCAGCTGGCACATCATATTTAATGTAACCAAACACAACATAACTAATTGAACTTCCTTTCATTCTGAGTCATCCGTAATTGTCTTCCCGTTCACACATATGATAGCAAGTGAATTTACACTGAGACAAAACTGCAAGATTTCAAAGAAAATATCAGGTTTCAACTTTTGAATCTAGCCAGAACTTTGGTTAAGTTAAAACAGGTACTTCGTAAACTATGCTGATACCTGCTGTCAAAATTTACAACATTGCATTTTCTGTAACTCAAACTTATGAGATATTTCGTAATCAGACCATAGGTTGTTTGTTAGTTGCAAGCGCACGGATTCTACATCTCTCATTGTAACTATGAAAGAGTTGGTTTGAAATTTATCGTAATATGTTTTGTTTGTATTTATGAAACACATATGGCGTAGTTCGATAGTTCCCCTTATTTGATAGAGGTTAACTTTGGTAATGCTCTCTTAGACGCGTTAATTACGGAGGTAACTGTAAGCGTAACAAAATTTTTGGGGACAGTACAATTTCCAGTACGTTTATGTCTCTCTTTACCACGGTTTCTTTTGTGACTTGAATGCTATAGATTTCGCAGTTAGAAGGCCGAAACGTTCGGTTGAAGGTACCGTTTTCGGATTAATACTCAAAACATTTTCCGAGCTTGGGATACCACGTGTTCGCACAATGTTGAATGAATCCCTCCATTTTTAATAATCATAAACCAAATTACCAAATACTTTCTAACTGCTCAGCACAAAGGGTTACCCGCAGCTTGATCTAAAATATGGCTGACTTCGATGTATTCCAAAGTTTTATCAGCTAATCGGGACAAATATGTTGACAAACCCTCTCACAAAACTTAACTTGTGCAGAGTCATTTTGTAGAAGTGTGCTAGATAAACGAGCATAAACAATGAACAAGGCTACTTCTAGTCAGCTAGTTGAAATAATCAAGAACGTACTCGCATGGTTTCCCATTACGTCAACGAATACAACCTGAGTTCAGAGTACTATGGAGTGTATCTCCGCGCAACAGCACATAACCTCTTTAAATAATGTCAGGTTAATATTATACACCTTGTTTGTAAGTCGCCTCTCTTCCGTGTTCTTACTCAACCTAGCCGACCATCAAATTTCGTCGACCTCACCTTTTGTTTAGATTCCAGCTGCCAACAAAAAAGCGACATGTTAGAGGAAAGGACCTTAAAATTGCTTACAATGTACCACTAGATGACATTACTACAAGTTAATCGTTCACATTTGTATATTCTAATTGGGTTGGTTCAGTATAATATCTCGGTCTGGCCAGACACCCTCAGTTCTGCAATCAAACGTTCTAACAGACAAAAGCTTTATAGCACACACCAGTGCGTTCGCGTGTGATGTATCCTACACATATAAATTCATCGCTTAACGCAGGTTCTCCTGGAAATTTGGTTGGTTTTCAGTTTGAGCATATTACTATTTGGTTCTTCTATGTTTACATCTCTCTTGATTACCTTGGAGAATTTATATCGTGTCACAAAACATCAGTTTTGATTACATAAGAAATTCCTTCAAATGTAGTACCAGTGTCATATTTCAAGACGCTTCACTCTCAATGTTGTGAGTTAGAAATGTGTTGATGCTGTGGCTGATGACAGCTCACACAACTGCCCAGTATCTACTAAGGTTTCAGCGATTAACTATAACACGTTGTTAACTGATCAGCTTCCTTTCTGTGTTTGGCAGGGCTACACTGCACTACTCACAGTGTGAATTAATGCAACTGGGAACGTTGTACTAGTCGTGGCATGCAAACTATACGCCAGATGTGAACAACTGAGGTAGTCTTACAGGACTCAGATTAAAACTAATAACTATGTGTAGAGAGAAGAGTATCTGGTCACCAAACCTTTGAGCACAGATGAGCATTGAGGGGCGTTTGTCCGTGTCCATTACGGCCGAAGAAAGTTGAGTTCACAGTTCACGAAATCTGCTTTTTAAAACTGAAGACAGACGATTACTACTGTTGTATCTACATCGGGATAAGAGATTTATGAAGAAAATGGAGGCTGAATGTGAAAATTTTTCAGTATTGATGTGCACATGAAACTAGCAGGCATTAGAAAAAGAACATACGCAAAATGCCTGACCTCGTCTAGCCTCAGTTACCTTATGGAACCAAGTTAATTCGTTTGTCGGCTGACGAGTTATTGATTAGTTCGGATCGGTGGTGATCATTGCTCGCAATTCAGCTGCTGATATGCATAAACGTTTGATTCAAGTAGCTTAGTAGAACTGGAAATTGCAACGCTGGCGATATAAGCATGATATTTTCTACAGTCGTTTTGACTTGCACAAGATTCACATCCAGTATTTCATATACCTGTCTGGTGAGTAAGAAAATGCCAGCAACAACACTGTTACTGACTTACTGTAGTACGATGTACTGTTTTCGGAGTTTTGGGAAGTTATTCCAGTAAGGTTTAGTTATGTGCAACTTAACTACACTGATTCGTAATGGCTCCATTGCATGAAAGTTGTTACAAATGATAAAATATTCCTTTTTTTACTCAAACTGCCATATATACTTTAGTTTTCAACCTTCGTCTGCTTTGGATCCAAACGGCGTTGCTGATACTCCCACTGCAGTAAATTGCCCTGTAACCCGATAAGATCAATGAATAGGAAGCTAAGCCGTAGTATTCCTTCGTCCGGTAAAACCTTTCCTAGTGGCAATGGTCTTTCATCGAGTAGTAACTTGATGATGATTAAACATTGTCCGGTAACCACTCGAACAAGTTAAGTCAAAGTCTACTTTGGTCGCTCACTCACTGTGTAGCGTGAGGATCACTGTGGGAAGAACACCACTCACCAAACTGTGCTGAGTGAAAGGTAAATTAATACTGGATTTGAATAGCACTGGCTGAGAGCAACACATCATATTGTTGTCAATGTTTCTATGTAAAAAATGTACCCAACAGTCACTGGGTTAGAAAGTTAACTACGTTACACCGTTATTGCACTGCCTTGTCCAAAATAAAGATGGTACCTTCCAGTGGGCACATTGAAAATGCCAAACTTCAGTGCATGTTTAATATGAGTGGCATCTGGCTGTTTGTCCAACAAATCTGGAGGCACTGCATTTTCCGCGATATATGATCAACGGACTTGTGGTTCTACGCATAATGCGTACATTGCGCACGTTCAGCGTTATTTCTTGGGCAAATAGCCCACTCGACTTCGGATACTTTACACTGTCTGATTCCAATAGTAGTCCAGAAATCGAGTCGAACTTCTGTTAAACCCCATAGGTGGTATCGTGACCGGAATTCGAAATACGGACCACGTTCTCAAAAAAACGTGTTGACTATTGTGCCAATGAACTCACATTAGCTATGTGCGGATTGCGGAATATAGTCTGGTTACCTTCTAATTAATTTCGGGTGTATTATAAACGGTCAGTTAACTTCGACCATTAATCAATCGATGATACGCCCTCAGTCAAGTGAAAATCATCCATTTAAATCAGCATGCTGAACACTGCTCGAAAGTTGAAGGAGTAACCAAAGGTCTTGTTATTAGAACCGTAACGTTACTCATGATTCAGCACAATTTTCACAGTGATCAAACAAATTATTATGTGGTGTTACTTTTCATGAACGGCTAATAAAAATTTTCGAAAGAGGCCGACTGGAAAGTCTAGGATAATGAGACAACTGCGATCAATTGTGGGTGATGTTCAATCTGCATAAAAATTGCCAATGTCGGCTTGAAAGCCTAAGTCAGATCTGAATATTACTCGAAGTATATCGATCGGATAATTCATCTGTAATTAGCAAGGCCGAGTCATTAGCTGGCGGTTTAGAAAACGCTTTGTTATTTGATTTTCCACAGACCGTTGAGTATTTGGAATCGGCTCACTGTAGATTGCATTTATATCATTCCGACCCTGCAGTAACAGACATTTCCGTGTGCATTCAACGTTAAGTTGTGTTTTTAGGTCTTGCCTGTCACGAAATAATAGACTACGTCTGTCACATTCAGCTACTAGAGCAGATTATCACTTGTTGTTGGTGTGAGTCGCACAGAAATTATCACTGCTTTTATCATGGCGAACATTCTCAAGTGGATCCTGGCTTATGAGAAACCAATGAACTATTTTTGCAGTCTGAATTGCACATAATTTGGGCTTCGTCATTTCTCTTCGGACGGTGTTTACTGAAAGTTGACATATAATCGTCGGTCAGAAGTCGATTATTAAAGAGGGCTGTAAATACGTTGTCTTTTCGGTTACAACTGTCATTCCACTTTCTGTTAAATGGAGCTTATCTATGTTTCACCAGCTTGCCGGACATTTCTTTTGCATCACTGGCAGAAGTTAGAAGGGTTGAATTATCCCAAACTGATCACCACTCACATTTGATCATAGCATTTGCACGCAGATAAGCCTTTTGGATAGCATACTTCAAAAGATATTACCAGACTCAGGTTTCACTTTTTTCAGGGCTCATCAATAGTGCATATCCGGACCGGAGTTTGCTCTCCGAATGTCGTGCTTGTGAGACTAGCGTGTCAATCACAACGTCACTAAAGTTACAGTAGGTATGACCAAAATACGCCTACGCAAACAGTCAACCACAATCTTTAATGATTATTGTTCAGATTGTCTGACCATTTGAAAATGCGAAATAAACAGAATCGTTCTATTTAATTAAATCTGATACCTTTCGATCAGTGCTTCTAATTCAGGTTGAGGTTACTCTCTTCATTGAACTAACAGAACATGGCTAGACTCGTTATTAGAAGTTCTGAAGGTAAACGCTGTGATCAGTTAACTGTGGTGTTCATTTGAAATAACTCGATGTGACTAGTTATTGTACAAAACCGCATTCTTTGCATAGCCTATCTAATCAATGAAAGAAAGCTCCAATCAGGCTTTATTTATGTCCACAGTAAAGACATTTTTGAACAGTACTCACTATTTCATCACAACAGGCTTACGGTACACATATTCCAATAGTATCGTCCTGTCTCCGGACAACTAGAATGCACCGTAAAATAACATGGCCCTTCAGTCCGTTCTTTGCAGATATGTGTAGGATGAAACGGAGTTTATTCAAATGGAATACTGACTTACTTGGATTAAATGCGTCGTCCAAACTGCCTAAGGTGTCATACATATCTGCCAAGACCAAGAGTTTTGTCGCAGTCACGAGAAAGACTGTTGAAGCAGAGCCTACCGTACTGCAAATTCCACAGTGTCTTGAATGAAAATCTGTTCCGTTTCTGAGGTCACCTTGGAAGTTGTTTGCCTGCCACAGCCTCCCAGAGTTTCGGTCACGTTAGCTGTCTTAGTTTCAGGTCATGAGGCTTAATTTGCGGTTGTTTGTCTCACTGTTTAAGATTAGTTGTACACTGACATGTGATCAGAATTCACGGAATGCATTCTCGAGGAACATGTTACGTTAAAATTTTCTCTGTCATTCACTGTTACATTTACCACTCGTCCGCATAATTCAGCTTCGTTTTTTTGACGGCAGAGCCAACAGTGAAAATCATTTTTGGTGATCGATACAAGAAACTGCAAGCTCGTATACCCCATGAACGGATACTTTACTAAGACTGAATTTACTTGAACTTAAGTGGACATTTCATGTGAGTAATTTAGCACACACAAGTAGATTCGTACCAAAAGCAAGTCTAGGTTTCTCTAAATGCAGTCCAAAGTTGGTTAAGTAAATGGCATTATCATTATCGTTAACAGTAGTTTTAGATGACAGTTAGTCAGTCTCACTGATACCGTACTTTTATACAACCGGAGAAGAAGGACAAACCCAAAGTGGGTAACAAGCAAAATTTGAGGAAGGGAAGCTTTATGTCTAAACAAAAGCCATCAACCTGAAGTTACGTTTGCCTAGCAAACAAACAACTAAATAACACACAAGCCAGGGGAACAACAATAAGTTATTCCTAGGAGGTTTTTGTGGTTCGTTTGATTAAGTTCGCTTATCTCATACAAAACTCAATCAAACAACGATAGCTTTCATGCCAATAAAATCGATTAGTGGCCAGTCTCTTCTATCGTCGGCTGCTACCGACTGATGCAGTCACGAATCCATTAACGCCAGTAAAACATTCGTTCAACTCAGGCCGACTGCAACATCGACATGGCAATGGTGGGCATGACAGCTGACAGGTTGCTCTCCTCTATACTTAGCTAAATCATCTAACTCAGTGCAACAATATTAGTGGAACAAAAACTCCACTCAACCCTATTTATAATTTTGCCGTCGTTGAGCCGATGGTAGTGCTAGTTGCGAACGCACAATGATGAAATTCAATAGTAGACACCTGAACTGTATTCGTGTTATCCACAGTGATAGCAGTGAAATAACCGTACCGTTACAAACGCATCATATACCTAAAGCTTATGACTCAGCTTGGTACTTGTCTGTCATAAAACACGTCTTCGATTTACGCGTAAAGCACGATGTGTTACAAGTGCTTTGATAGTAGCAGTGTGGGTACAACTTTCTGAGTAAACGAACCAGTCGACAACTTTCAGATGTACACAATCTTGGAGTAAATCTACGTAATCACCACAAACTAGTAGAGCGACTGTGTTTTGAGGTTGCAGAAAGTCGACTGAAAGAGTTGATAGAGCTCAACGGACTCCTTTGTGGTTGAAAACGATTGGAGTAGAGAACGATTGGAATAAAGTTTGTAAGATTTAAGGTGTGTGGTCGACCTGATAATTTGGAAGAAACCCAAGTCCGTCAACTTTGGGCTTCTGACGGACCATCCCCAGCAATGAAGGCAGCATGTCCACAAACAGTTAGCGCTCTACAAGCTGCGACATAAAACACTACCAAGAGATCAGAACTGCCAAATTCTGATCCCCTTCTCCACGGTACTTTCTATACCACATGAAATGCACAGAAGATTCAATGAATCGGCTACTCAGATAAGATTTCTTAAACAGCTTGGATTGAAATCTGTCAAGTTTATTGTAGACTGGGCAGCTAATCTCTTGGAGCACCTGTAGGTTTTGTATAATAGTGTGGCTTAGGTGAGTGACTGAGTCCCAGTGTAACATTCCTAAATTTCTGATGTAGTTTCGTAGCTCAGCTAGGGAGCACGTGTTAAGTGTTGGCATGCGGTTTCTGTGGCTGGCTTCATTATGGCCACAGACCACAAGTGGATCCTTCAAATTTTTGTATTTCTGAACCACCGCATTATTGGTGCTAGTTGGTTCTTTATTTGTGGAACTGGTGAAGTCCGGTGTGAATTGACTGGGAAATCTTGTGTAGGTAGTTAACTTTTTGAATCGCTTGGTAAGTTCCATAGGACACAGAGATTTGTGTGATTGAATGAGTCTAAATTCGAAATTTCAATGCACTCAGCTTCGTAGCTCAAGCGGTAGAACGCTTAACGTTTCTGAGTTTTTGTTTATTTCTCTTTGATTCGAATCCAGCCGAAGTTTGGATCATTCGCAGCTGATTTTTTTTAAAACAACAGCTTTTCCCTTCATTTTGCTGCTCCTGTAATCGAAGTGTATTCTCTCTGATTGGTTTCGAAAAATCGAGTCTAGTTTCAAGGAATCACCTATGTAGTAAATGTGTGCAGTGGTCTTTCGATCCACTTTTCATGTATGTCATTTTTAGCTATATAGCAGAGCACGAGAACCTAAAATCCCAACGTCAAAATAAACAAAGGTCATGCGCCTGTGTGAACTGCTCAAAATTGCTACGTTTCAACTTTCACAATTCGAACTAGATCATCTGATGAATAATAAGTTTAAACAGAATTCCATTTTATCTTGCAAGTAAATGGTTACGCAATTACTCTTCTTTCAAATCACTGAAAGATCGGTTAAACGTAATCGTGAACGTCGATCTTCCAACTATTTCGTCTCTTACTTTTTTACTAGTTCCGTTGAAACAGCAGAGACGTTTGTGTAGGCAGACAAGACGTACAACCATGGCAAAAATTATATAGTACTTTCCTGTGTGGTGAAAAACAATCGACGCCATAAAAAAAACGTACACTAGTGGATTCGCCGTTCGAAATGCTGTCATTAACCGCTGAATGCTTATGACCAAGTTCACTCGCTGGTTGCGTGAGCGAAATCTGAAGGCACTAGACTTTAACGATGCTATATTTATTCGAACGTACCTGCCAGCGTTGTGCATACAAAAAGACTGAAGCAAACCATTACGACGCCATAGTCTAGACTATGCGCATTTGAGACGCACCAACTAAGTGTCTGCTTTCATTTGTCTGACGCACATAATGTGAACGTTCTGGTCCTGCGTCCAATCAGGGCAAAGGAAATGTCAACATTTATATCCCAACCCATAATTACTCTGCCTCATTGAAATTGCTAATGGAAATTGGTTTTTCAAATTAACTTAATTAACTCCGCAATTCTCGTGAAGGCGCGCAAATAAAATGTAAGTGTTATTAATTAAATTTTGAGGAAAAATGCATAACTATGCTGAGTAAACAGTAAGAGTACTAAATTGTGCTCAAAGCGAATCACACGTTTAATTTTAATCTAGCTTTCTTCTATTCCCCAGTCAACTAAGCGGAAGCGAAATTTTACGTTACTTCTGTTTCGGTCCGAAATGTACGAAGGAAAGAAGTCTAGAACAGAGCGTTGTACGTAAACTATTTGATAAGGAATAATAGGAAATTTAAATTCGTCGCATGTTTGCTGAATTTTCAGTTTTCTGGGTTATACAGAGCAATGTATAGGTAGTTCTGTCTTCTTAATTATCGTCAGTAAAGCCATATATTTTAAGAAGGAAGCTGAACTGCGATTATGGCTCGTAAGGAGCTATTTTGATCAGTGTATCATTGGTCCCAGACTAGACAATACCGAAAAGTGTTATGCAGATTTCCAGTTAACATCGTTTGTGAATAGGAGTTACTGAAAGCCAAAACAGTGGTCAACGTTGGATCTCGAATGACATCTTTAGACCAAAAGCATCTCGGTACACCTACAGATAGCTTTCAACTGAGAGTCAGGTGGCTTGAGTACACAGTAAACCTAACTACGTCTGAAGATTACGGATGCAGATTTAGGGACGCTTAAAATGCTGGGACAACAGCAGGCATAATCAACTCGATCTGAAGAGTTAATTTAACCAGGAGTAGGATTTCGCAGCCTAATTCAAATTTCCTTGCATTTGACATGATGAAACATTTTTACGGTGGGTACTAAGGAATAGAATGGCCGAAATATGACAGATATTTTGCCCGTTTAATATTGATCGACTAGATGATAGAAATAAATCTATCAGAAAGTGGTCCCCTTCGCGTGGCCTGTTGAATGAAGTATTGTGCGACAGACGAGAAAGCAGATTTGACGCACTAGCAACTACATCTTTCAGCTCAATGTGAAATCGAATTCATTGTCTATTAGAAAACACTTTGGTCTTGCACAGCACATATCTTCATAATATATTGGTTGTTTTTGATATCGAGCTGACTCGTCAAAGATTATAAATTGTCCGTCAGTCTTCGAACTCCTGTAAACTTCAAGTCTATGTTTTAGAATCTGAATGCAGGTTAATTACATTGATATGGATTTTTACCCTAATGAAATAACCTGTTCTATACAAAATTTCTGCTTTCGACCTGCGTTCCATCAAACGACTTGTTTTGGAAAGTCTGTTCACTGAATTTGCTTGCTTTGTAAACGTGTGTAGAATAGAGGAAAAATAACCGGACGCGGAACTTCGGAGAGGTTCCTAAAGAAATTGAAGTAAACAATAGCTACTATTCACCTGCCTGACCGGAAAAAATGCAGTTAGGAACAAAAATTTATCTTTGAATTTGTTGGTTGCCCACGTGTCAGTTATACATCCCTCTCAAATCGGAAGGGATAGATAAGTGGAGAGAATGTCTTTGATGTCAAGTTCCCATATTGAGGTCAGACGTGAGGTTTCCATTCCGTCCTCGGACAAAACAAAAGTTTTCACCTAATCAGAGCCATTTTTCACAAATTCTTATCGCAGGCCGGTGCAGTCATTTATCAAATTAAATAACAATAAAGGAAGTTATTGATCAAGAATAGAACGAGGGTAACATGGCTGGATAAAACACAAACACGACTTCGTTGTGGTTGTAATCACAAACGGGTAGGCTTTAAAAAATCAATATACATTGGGGTGGTTTGGATGAGAGGGACCAAATTGTAGCGTAAGTGAAGCGTACATGTTGCCAAATTCTCTTAGCTCATCCATTCTGGCCCATCTAGTTGACTATCAGCGACAAAGGGGCGTAGAGGGCGTTTTGCATCGTCTAGAGTGCCCCGAACCCTGCGTCACGGAAGATGAAGTGGCAAGTTCTGTCTGTTGCCGAAGCGGGCGCAATCCGATTGCGCCACTCAGACTTGTCTGCTAGAAACAGTTTGTTTCCATCTCGAGATTACCAAGGCCATGTAAAGCAGTGGTTTTCTTGATGTCTGCAGGGATTTCGACTTACGTGAAATGGGCCCACCAATTACGGGAACCTCCCAAACAGCTCCAAACTACAAGCTATTGAACGTTTCAGAAAATGATTTCCCGCCCAAAACTGAATTCAACAACATTATCCAGACAAGTTAGCTCATGCTGAATGCGCCTGTCTTCCGAGAAAAATGTTCCCCTTTTACTGGGATTGTGTGAAGCTGCCGGAGGCTGTATTACAAAAATTCGCAATGCATTTGATGCCTTCGTTTAAATCACCTTTTCAAGCGTTACCACCGCAGTGCCTAGTTAAGACCTGATAGGGGTTAATTTCGCAACAGAATAGAAATTACATGCCTGTCTTGTGGCATATTTTTCATTATTCCAAAGAATCATGCAAATTGTGTGCATATAATTTATCTTCATTCTTCCCGGAACTGCTTACATTCAGACAGATATTCCATCACCAGCTACTTTGCTTACATCACGTAGAGCAGTACGAATACAGTTGGCATTAAAGTATTCTACTTCTGCTAGTTACCCTTTTCTAATATTCTGAGCATCAACGGAGCATAAAACCCATCTTGTCCCAATCCCATGATATAAACCTTGACATTGTAAGACTGAGTGCAATCACTGATAAGTTTCTATGCGTGAACCGACTTTAAGCTAGCCCTTCGTCGGTTCACGAAAAACTAGTGTGACACCAAAATTTCGTATATTCCAACTCAACCAGTTCCTGCAATTCAACCTTTCTTTAAACTTAGAGGAATTATTAGGCGTCTGTCATTAAAAGTATTTTTATAAACATCGTTTATTCAGCATCTTCATCGATGTTACGAGTTTTTCACTAGGTATAGTTATAGCACATTTTGGTGGTCATTCCTTCGTTAATTTTGATGAATTACACGCCATTCACTCCTGGGATTGTTCTAATCCGGCGATGTATTCTTCGTCGAAGTAGTTCGCCTAAATCCTTGAGAACGCGTAACCAGTGATTACACATACGTATGCCGTGCGTTTACAATTGGATTTTCTTCGTAAATAACCCAGCTGTTCAGAAGAACTACATGGGCACCATGGATCCGTTTTTTAAAACCGGCCAAGGTACCGTTTTGTTAGGTAGCTATTCTTTGGTACATCTAATGAACGTCTGTCCGCTTTAGATAGCCCTACTCATATTGCAGCAAAAATTTGTTCATTGAAACCCGTTGTGGCACATTTCTATTCTATAGGTAAAGAGTCGACCTACTAGATGGCCTTATAAGTGTGACATATCTGGCTTTTGGCAACCATCTCTAGTTCGTATTATAATGAGTGATTTTGTGATACACCCTTGTTAGCCAACAACTGTCACTGTTCATTCAAACGTGTAAACTCAGCAGTTCCCTACGAGAAATATTGTCCAGCTTTTCTCTTACAATCACATGGCCTTTTGGCAGCGAGACAGGTACGACTTGATAAGCAATGCAAATCCGTCAGCATTTCTTTTATTTGTTATGAGACTAAAAGATATCAACTTACACGCTTTTTGAAGATATCGAAGGCAAACCAGTAAATAACAAATAAATCCTTCAAAGTTAGCCCTAATGCTGTTAAGAGCAGCACGAATAGAGAAGGTGATTTTTCATTGTTAGAACGTTACCTTACGGGAGGAATTCTCAGACAACGACAAAATACAAGCCGGTCTTTTCTACTCTGATTGTCCGTTACACTTGATTACCAATTTTGAAGCAACGTGGGGACACCGGAATACAGTGTTCTTCTAAAGCAGGGGTTCCAGAAACAGTTTTGTAAAAAGGATACAACACAAACGAGCATGAACCAAAGGCCCAGTAAGCCATACACACAGCTAAAACAAACAAACAGTAAAACGACATCAACAACACAGCAGTAAACCTTATTACACAATTCGAGTTCAACCCATGCTCGCTTGCTGGTTTCGACCGCACGTTACACAACCTCTTTGTTGAGATGGCTGTAAGTTTTAAGAGACATGAAGTGGTCAGTAGGCACAATTTATTGACTACAAACTTCGGCACCGGCAATCAGAAAGTGACTCAGTATGACAAATACTGCTCGCTGCTCATCAGAGGCGATGGATTCACTTGTTAGAATCAGTCAATGTTTCCCATAAGAAAACTAACCTTGTGCTCAACCGTCGAATTAAACAAGGGCTGTCTGAAACTAGAGCTCCTTTTCAAACCACAGTCTCATCGTCATCACTCTTGTTATTAGACCTGAGGTACATAGGTTGAGTGATTACCGGTGACCTGAGTGATCAGTACACGAAGGTCTACCTAGCATACTGAAAGCCTTGTGTTAATGCGTACACTCTGCGATAATGAACACAGTTTCCTGGTTGGTCTCGATTACATGTGGGAGCTATTCTGTTCTCCGTTACCATCGCGCTGTAAGCGATTGGGGGTCCTTTACGCGAGACGTTACAGTGTGAAGAGTAGTGTTCCTCACTACACCCTCAGTACTTACAAAGTAGTTGTCTGTTGCAAATGCCAGTTTTGGTGAATTGTCACAGACGGTCCATTTCTTTAAGGCAAACTGCAAGAAAAATTACGATACCTTCGAAAGTCAAAAGTTGCAATCGAGGATGCCAGTACATTTTATTGTTTACTTGTCTAGATACAATACGTTCCAGTCCATCCTATATTGCTGAATGTTTCGTCATCCGAGCCATATTACATCTTGGCAGGTGGATATATGAATGTGAGTTCAGTGACATTAGGTTACTTTTACTTCGTGCCTGGCAAAGTTGCATTCGTTGGTTGCGGAACGACTCAACATCCCTTAAGGACGGTTTGTCTAAACTGTTTGCTTGCTCTGCAAATCCCAGTGGTTTCAAGGTTACCGGGATATATCATCCGTATTTACTGTTCTGTACAGTGATGATGATTTTGTAACAGTTATGAGCGGTCACGAGCCTAGTATTTTGATAGCTCTTTTTTGACCCATTCCTGATTCCTGGAATTAGACACTAATGTATCAGTCCTGTGTAGCCTGTAACCGAGCCAAGTCACTCGTAGATCATGTAGTAAGACCACTGTTGCAATATCCAAGACCAATGATGGTAAGTAATCATGACGAACCGGTTACTGAGGTTAAGGAACAGAACAGGAATTATGGCGAATGCTTTTGTTGAGATTGCGCCAAGTAGTTTGCTAGAGGCATGGATCTTCTCGACGCGAAAGTTCAATGATCGAGACATATGACATTAAGTCGGACCTGTTCAAATTGCCACTACCGCCGGCCTAAAGGTTGAAGAAGGTCCGGTTTTGCTTCTAGTTCCGTCACGTCAATAATATGCAATATGTTGAAAGTTAATACTTAAATTTACAGCTGTTCTTCTAACAGTTTTTTAACAGCCATAAGCTGTGTAGTGTGTTTTAGTCAGTGAAAATGGAAAGACAAACTGACAAATACGGCGTGAATTAACTACATTATATATGGCGTCTTCGAGACATCAGACGCTCAGTGCCAACTTGGGAAAGCTTATGTCTACAGGAACGTGAATGGTCAGAGGAGACAAGATAGCGACATGAGAAGATCCAGTTCATGATCCTTGCTGATATATCAACGCTCTGCTTATAAGAAGCGAGTCTGAAAGCAATGGTATTCCTAGCTCAAAACCGACTCGGAGGCCGTTTTGTAAAATCTAAAACCCAATCACTGAACCGACAATCAGCGCAGATTTAACCGCACTAGTTTCTATGTTTCCCTAAGTCTCCAGTACATGCAGTTTCTATTGTATGGCCATCTAGGCGCTGGCAGCCGGGAACTGTTTAAATTTTAATGCTTTCAGAAACCGACCAATATTATTCACAGTTTATTAGTTCACAGATATCAACATGAGTGGTTGGCATTAATCCAGCTGCACTTTCGAAATGCAGTTGTAATGGGCAGTATCTTGAGATTTAAATGTACATACAAGTGGATTGACATGTACAATGTTTTCAATCACGAGTTAGTGTATAAGTGTCGTTAGAAAGACCCAATTGCATGCCCTTGTGACAGCTGTGTGGATAGTGGTTCAGCATCTCAACTTATAAATGTTGAACACTTATCCCATAAGTTGCATAAACAAAACACACAGGTCCACCAGCATCCTGACTGCGTAACAGAAAAGTATGTTCTGACAAGAAATAGTGTTAAACATTTCTACTCATCTGCGAGTTTTTCTGCGAAAGTGTGTCACAGTTTATGGAAGTTGATAAGCTTCAATTTTTCATTAGCCCCATGGAATTCAAACGTTATGCGTTTACAGTTGGCCGCTGCAAGGTGAATACGTTTCATGTCTGTGACTTTGATTTACGCTGTATCTCGACTCCTTTATCTATTAGCCAACCTACTAATCAGGTGCACATGTCTTTCCAATACTTTGTGGTCGGTTCTGTATTGAAAGCTTGACAACTGCAAGATCACACCAAATAAAGTTTTCCAAGTCACAATTTCCCTATGAACGACTCTAGTTACCTACCGTGGTCAGCTCTTATCAACTTCAAATGCTGTTTGCAAATTCGCTGGGCTCCTGAGGACTGGGTCGCGTTTGCATCGTGGAGATGTTCGCCAGAGCTCACATTCTCACCACGATGTGTTGAGTTTCAGTACAAGAAACGAGTACACACGCCCTTGCCGAGACTGTTCCCTCTGTGTATTGGACGACAGCAATTGGTTAGACAGTGGAGAGACCTAAGCATCCTGGTCGTTTTTTTCATGGTAAAACGGAGCCGGAAGTCTTCGAAATCGTTACCCAATGAAAAAACATTGGTTGAGATTAAGCAAGGCAATTAACACTGGAAATCAAAGACGACCGGTAACAAACGTGGCCGAAAATCGGTGACCCTTGAAATTCTTGAGTACGAAGCTCTTTCTCATCCACTGTAACGCGCTTCACCAATCGGTAGTTTACAAGTTATTTCATCAGTTTTAACAGAAACCAATCAGTTTCTGTGAGACGATAATCTTCATATCTCCTATAAAAAAATAATAAGCAGGTTACAATCTAACAGTCTTGAACGGGTTGTTAGACCACCGGTCAGTTACGAAAGGTTTAGGCCCAAGGCTATATTGATGCAATAAACTCGCAATACTGAGAAATAGAGATGCAATTTGTATTTATATTGGATAGTCTGCATATTCACATATATCTATTTCTAACGGGACTGCTTAAAGAGCATGCATAACGCTTTACCATTCACATCGTGATCTCTTCGTGCTGAAGTCATCGAGACCTCAACTGTCCGACTGGGACCACTTTACTAGGGTGGTTAGAATAAACTTTATTAGCTTAAATCTACAGTTTCAGTCAACTGGTGGACCACTAAAATAGATTGCATTCTGAAAACGTATATCTCGCAATCGTGAATGTTAACATGCCAAGTTGAAGATCAGTGAGGGAAAGTGTCACACTATTCTGGCAATTTCAACTGAAAACTTGAGACATTTCCCTGAATGAATTAAAATGTAATATGTGAATTTGTTCGACCATATTGACAGATAGTACTAATTCCGGGGCATAGGTAGTTCGTTTGTATCGATGACGAATCGCTGATATGTTCACTATTCAGCTGAAAAGCAATCACAGTTGGTCGTAGCTTTCTCATTTTCACATATCAACCAAAATCTTCCAAGTTTCACTCCCGTCAGAGATCGTCGGTAGCGTCTGATCTAGAAATCACTGGCACTTGAACTGCAATCACATTCTCATGAGGCAACTGCGTTGTCCACTGCGCGATTTATCTTCCATCAAGCGCGATCAAGCTATTACGTCTGAACACTCAGCCAACTCAGAATTTCAGTAGCAATCACGTTGTACGAACGTTTTGTTAGAGTCAGAAGTCATAATCTAGAGGTTTCCCAGTGAAGTTAACCGGCAGTAACTGCGCCTCTTGTAAAAACGGTCGAGTAATCCGAGTATTGCTCGCACACTACTGTGGATGAGCGTTAAAATACGACGATTCTGCGGCGTCTAACTTAAAGTTCATGGTCCACTTGTTGAACCTAGCTGCCTTAACAAATCGTGGACAGAGTTCGAACCCTGGATGTGGTATCGACATACACTACTGAAGAGGTCAAACTAAAACAAAACCCGAATCGACTATTGTTTTCGAAAACGGATGACGGAAACCTGTATTCGAAGGCGGAAGCTGCAGGCAACATTGAGTAAGCCTCACCAACTTACATACACACCTTAGTCCGGCTCAGTTGTTCGGGTTGCTCGCTAATTTTCCGTACGATTTTTTAACAGTCATTCTCTGAATACCTACAGTGAGGGCTAAATCCGTTTGAACTCTGGGCCTCAAGCCTGCATACTCGTTTTCGGGTATTTCTATATTACGTATATGAACACAGTGAGGCGAGTCTCAGAATATATGGTTTCATTGATTTCCTCTAAGAAACGCAATATAATTTATGACATGTGAGGTGTACTGACACAATGTGAATGTGACCAACGTGAGTTTTTCGACAATTATGCGTGACGCTTTATAGGTAGATACCGAATGAAAACTGGCCATCGGCGGCCCATTGATTGAAAGGTGTAGGAAAGTCAGCTGATATCTGTGTAATTCCCTTGACAATCAACTTATGTATGAATAGGTAATCATTTGTCTACCTAAGTTGTCTCTTAACCAGGCGGTATGTTTGGAATACTTCAGCTAGATAGATTGCTCGGCTATATCAAAGATTCTTGAAACATTAAAGCAACGTGTTTTGGATGACTAGACAAGCCAAAGCGATAGTACGTGAAGCAACAGTATAGTGTCTCCCAAAAGAGTATACAATTGTTCGTTGCTTATGGTCATGTGTGAAAATTATCATACACCTGAAACTAACATTCCACTATCTGAAAGCAGAAAAACAAGCACTATTATTCGTAAGTCACTTGGGGAAATTTCCAAAACTCTCCCTCTTGGTAGTGCAGTTATTTCAGGAAAAACAACGTAACGGGCTGAAGACGTTCTCAAATTGAGATTTTATAAATCATATTAAGGATATTGCAATTTATTAAGCGGTTGGATGGTTCACCTCTACTACCAGTGTAATCCGTTGTTCATATAGGGTTCACTTCTTAGCAACGAAAGTCTAATTCAAAGAATGGTAATTCTGGGATAAATGTAGACAAGTCTGAACAGCAAATGAATACCTGGTGACATCGAAGGGAAAGAAAAGTCGGCAGAAACGTCCCTTTACAACAACGTTTCTTTTGCAGAAATATGCAGTGACATGTCTTGGCAGATTTACTGTCTTGGCTATAGCAATTGTTCTTAGAATACATTGTTTAACTAGGAATCAATTTACACTTAAACGTTTTTCAGGGTTTATTGTAAGTTTAGGCTACTGGTACGCTTGATTTAACCTTAAAGCCAAATGTTCGACATTTTCTCTTATTATAGCCTCAGTAACTTAAGGGTAAAAGTCTTGGTTTGCTTGAGACATAAAGTAGAAATAATAATAACTATCATTAATCTCGGTGAAACGTCAGTCAGTGATAAAATTATGTATCACACACTATGGATTAGGATCCGTGCTTAAGATTCCTGGTAAATTCAAGAATAAAAATGTAATAACTATGTGAAATTCCAGCCGGATAAAAAACAAGGGTAAGGTCGGTTGCATATCAATAAACTTCATCAGAACAGAAAGAAGACGTATATTGCGAAATGTTAGTACTTCATTTACTCTCATCAGCTGCAAACGTAAAACATGTCAGTTATATACATCATACAGATAAGGACAAACAGGGACTAGACACGCCTACATGCTCGTCACGAAGTATATAATCACGACGATGGTAACGTTTTTATTGAGAGCTAGTAAAAAATTTGGGAATACATTGAAAGATATGGGAACGTCCACAAATGTCCTTATCCTTACAAAATAATGAAAGAAATCTTACGATCAGAACTGCCGATTATTTGTGAGTTTTTCGGTAATGGAATATCTCAATAAGGTCTGAACCAATCAATAACAACTACGACTGTCCTCAAACTGCATGATTCTTCGCGAAAGGCAAGTCATTCAATTTGCATTTGATGTACTTTTTGTCGAAGCCAACCCAGTATTGTGCTGCAACCCTGCAGAAATAAATTCTATGTAGATCAGTACACAATTAATCACAATTCTTTCCAATTGTTTCGACTTCTGTGATGGAAGAAGATAACTGAAAGCAAACGAAGATTGTTACACATGATATATCCGTCGTAGTTGAAAACTTTATGAACGTTATTATTCCAGGTTAAGGGATAAATTTTGCCCAAGAAACTTGTGAGAGAGAGATAAAAAGGATAAATGACGAATTGGTCTAGTCCGAAATGACAGTTAGTTGAAACAGAGATTCAGAAGCCCATAACAAAATCGCTGTTTGCATAAGCGAGTTTGTGAATGAAATCGGTAAGTTTTATGAAAACAAATAATCACTAAAATGACTAGTAATCTAGTCGCGTTAGTTCAACCAACGCACAGAAATAAATATATAAGCCTTGAACGTGAAGGCTCGGCCTTCTCCTCGATGACCTCAGCGTGTATATTATAAACTCCTGTCAATGCACTGAACACATTCCTCACATTAGTCTTTGAATGCACATTGTTGCCAGGAGATGCACGGGGCAGCCTGAACTGATTGGTTGGCTTTAACTCCATTTAACAAAAAGAAACCCATCTCTCACGCTAACACCCCGCTGTGTTTTGCATGCGTAAGTGCATAGACTGCATATCCACTCATCTAACATCAATGAAAGAACTGGCAACTGTCTAATACTTTTCCTAAGGGAAGCCATCGACTAGGTAAATTCTGACGAGTCCCGCTTACTTAACCATTTATCAGTTCACCCGGTACAAAATGAGCTTAACAAGGTAAATATGCCGATGGTCGAGGATAGTCAGTTGGATTGTAGAAGATAGACTGGTACAGCAGTACTTCACCCCAAAAATTGAAGCTGAATGAAGTGTACGGTAATGTAATAAGGACACTCCTAAAATACAAAATGGTAGTGGTTCGGTTAGTGCTTCAATCGTCATTTAGTTACCTGAGATAGTTGACTTGGCATCCTTGAATCAGGCTGTCGCTGGTTTGACCTATAAGAAATCTTTGTAAGAGAATTTACTGCCAAACTGTCCCCAATCCAGTGTAGTGAAGTTTGAAAAACAACATCCTCTTCCACATTTAACGACCTGTAAGGATATTTTGGTTACCTTACGACAGAAAAAATCCGTGGAGTCATACGTAACGCGTTGTTCAGCTTCTGTCCAATTTAGTTGTTTGTAGCACAGTATAAGGTCGGACATTAGGGTGACTTAAGATAAGTTCATTTAAAAGTGAGTTAATAGAGGAACCCATTGTACAAGGTGAACGCAGTCAAGGTAATCAATTGTAAAAGAGATAGACATGGAAATAAAGCCTAACGGATCAGCGTATGCACCGTTCTGCGATTGATGTTTTGGTAAGGCGTATGAAGTGAAAGGAAAAATGATGGTCCATCTGAACCATTCCGGAAGCTATAGAACTATGGGAGTTAGTAAACTCAATGATTCGGTTGTTCACTTCGAATCGTTGTCCACCTGGATCTGTCGATTTGTTCATTTGTTGATTTGCGATTTGACGCATCCACTTGATCAACCAAAGATAAGTCGACAATAACAAACTTAATTTTAACTAGAACTTTCAATGTGACGACATGGTCAAAACTTGTAAGACGATGTATAGTGGTAAACAGAATTTTCTAGCCATCTCCATTGTAAATTTTGGTCCGGAAAAATACTGTACCGCAAATGAGATCTGGGAAGTTGGAAAATTATCTGTGACTGTACTTTTGGAATTCTATATCACCGCTGTGTGAAATGTCGGGTTTGTTAAATTTTGACGAAATTTCTTAAAACATATCTGTAAGATTTCGGAAATCAAAATTTCTTTCGATTGACCCTGTTGAACTGTGTCCATTGACCCCGCCTAACTAGACGCCTGTTCTTGTTACTCCCACAACCCGCGTCTAATTCTACTAATTGCTCCATCCTGCCTCTCGCAATTGTTGAACCTCACTCACCTGCCCACACACCCATTGTTGTCTGCCCGTCTCACCCTCCCCACCCCATGTGAATACGACCTCCCTGTGGGCCGCCGTGAAACTGATGCCGACTAATCGATCCGTCCGAAGACCGGCTATTTAGACACACATTAAACCGATCCGATCGCATTTCGTCGGTTCGTCATTGTCTGTCGGTTGCCTGTGGTTGTACCTGTCGTGGTTTTTGGACCCTTAACGGCCTATTGCGGCAAACCATTGTATCTTATCACACGAACGAAAACGAATTGAATTTTGATCCTTGTAATTGATTATATTGTTTATGTTAATAGTATCCCGGTTTCCAGCGACTTGACTTGGTTCTGGTATTTGGCGTCGTTGGTTATACGTGCGTCACACAACGTTCGTCGGATGAACGTACGATATTTGTTGATTAGTTCATTCTGGCTGTTTTTTCGGTGCATCGAATGCGATAGATGAATTTTCGCAGGGTTGTAGCGGTAAGCACAGTGGTTTCACTAACTATCGAGTATCCAAGCTTTGCTAATCGGAAAGTTACTCCCACAAATGTTCACTCCGTTAAGTGTATACCGGTCTCCGTATGATCAGCAAGCTCCCTCCAGATGGAACCACTAGAATAGAAGTTCAATCGTTTTAGATACCGTCAGTGGTGCAGATTCTAATCACAATAAAGATCCCAAATCTTACCATTCTTTTGTGAAAAAACCGTATTAACTAGTGAGTCGTTAAACTCTCACTAATGTGTTGAGAACGACGAACTGGCGAATCAGAATTGTTTTCCATGTGTGATCATCATATTTATTGTGTTGTAATTAGCTTAATGTTCAGACACAGAAAACAAGTATTGTTCTCTAATTTGTCATTCTCATGACTTCAGTATCTCCGAACTGATGAAACTCCCATTGGTTAGCACTGAACTGTTAAACCTGAGAATGCACTCACTTCTATTTTGGAATAATGTGGAGATTATCTGGTTTTCCCAATAGAGAACACTGTCACCACTTGTTGGCACTGATCTATATTAGGGTTTATTACCCACAAACCGCATCACTTGAGCGCTCACATATACTTAGTAGACGGTGCTTATTTTGGGGGCAGCGGTAAGATGATCAACATGGTTGCCTAACGAAAGCGCCTTTGAAATTCGGAACTTGACAGTCGCTAGGTGTTATTAGGTGCACCTTCCAACGCAACAGTCAGGACACATCACACCATGTTACTCGGATGGTATGGTCGTGGGTGGTGGTATGGTTCCACTCCGCCAATCAGGTTGCATGCGTGCGGTCAAACGCCCGTGCGCTATCTGGACTGTTTACTCCCGTTGCTTTCTGGTGGCTCCTGCAACGTGATTTGTTCTGACGCCCTGACTGCCATATATAACCGTTTAATTTGATTCATTGTACGTCTAGATGTTATGTATAGTAATGGTTTCGTTGTATAAATTTAGAACCTCTGGGACCCAATTTTGACTCGCTGTGCCAATAATCACTGTTGCCGCGTCTCTTCTCGTTTCTCTGTTTTGGGTCAAGCGATTGAGCGCATAATCAAGGCGATGATTCAATACTATGGTAAGCTATAGGAAAAGTGCAATTCGGATTTGAGTTTTCCTTTTGAAAGAAGTTCGTTGTACTGCCGAGCAAACTGTGCAAACTGAGTGAATTTTTGCTAAGATCCAGGGAGTATTTTAGTTCTCTCTTCCAAACCCAAATGAGACGATTTTCGCGTGTTCCAGACTGTCACTTTTAATTAGCTGGTCCGTGTACTTAGCATGCTTCCCGTTTTTTAAAAGATCTTTTGTGTGGTAAACTATCCGTGTGGTCAAAGCTGAGTGGTCATTTGAAATCCCATTTCTACAGAACTCACCAAAAGAGGAAGTTTTGTTTTCAGAATCCCATTGTTTAGTTACTTCCATTCTGAAAAACCTAATGGAAGACGATCTGATTATTTTAATTTGGTAGCCCCGGTTGTCAGTGCTTATAATCCCGTTTTTCCTTTATCATAACCCGCTTGGATGAATAAATTCAGTGATTCTTCCTGACATAATCTACTTATAAGTGGACAACTAAGAAAGTTGACGAAATAAAAACAATGAAATCATGCGCGCGTCACGTGCCTCACAGATGACCAATCGGTAATAAAGCAGCCATCATAGGCAGCCAACTTTTTTCTACCTCCACTGATCGTTTTTATCACCACATTGACCTAGGAATGTTTAGTACCTGACGACAAAGACGACGGCTGTTGAAAACTGCGTTGTACGAAAAAGTTTATGGTTCACCTCAACTTCGGACAGCTTGCCAAAGCCTAAGTTAGACGACTTGGAAGAAACAGACTTATCTCCTGAGACCTGAATGTAAATTTGACCCTAAGACAAATAAGGGACTTGCCGTTCATAAAGAATCTCGACAATTAATTTTAGTGAAGTAAAACTACCCAACAGTTTTTGTTGCTTGTCATTTACGAAATAATGCACAGAATCTGTATCAGATGTCGGCTGAATTTCATATAAATTGACTATTAAAAAACTGATTGCAGCAGCTGCAATCCTGCAGGCTTTTCAATCGGGTCCTTTCAGAAATAAACATATGACGCGAGTTTGGATGTTTTAGAAATTATCGGTAGTGAATATTCTTCCCTTGGCCGAGAATAAATTTGCAGCCACGCACCCCCGAGGCCACCTTGTTGACCATTATACCGTTAGCCTCACATTAGACATTTTTGAAAGCCGCTGAGGAAAAAAGTCCACGGGGATGCGACAGCTTCTGTTGACTCTGAGTGATTCTCAGTTGATGCGCAACCAAACTTTCTTACTACTCACTAGTAATCAAAATACCACTCAACGACTCAATGGTTGTGTACTTCCACCTTGAAGATGAGTCCTAATCATGGGTTTACTGATTAGAGTTAACAGGACAGTTGTTATCTCTATTGGAGGCGATTTTGCAACCTCAATTTTACACATAAGGGAACGTGGCTGAGCGTTTGCCAATGGTGATATAGTTTTGCTTCCTGTGAAACCAGCTGGACAGTGGTGAACGTGGTTGAGTCATAGAAACCTGACTGAAATCCCAGTCCGGACTATGGAAAGAATATGCACTACTGATGAGCTTTAATGAAGGCGAAACCCGGGTCTAACGCTTCCTTTTGAAATGGACTGACCGGAACATTTTACGGGAATGTGACATCTGCGATCAATGTTGAGTGATGTTCAATTATTATAAAGTCAGAGGCCTCTACTAATCACCGACTGAGTTATTTAAACAGTGAGTCATACACTATCGAATTTCCATTGACGGATACCACGGCAACTTCAGTGAGGCGCATAATACGGTGAAGAACAGCACTCAGCTCATATTGACAGCTCAAAAGAAGGGTGTTTTCTTATTCTTGTCACTGAAAGGTGACCATCTAGCCAACGACATAAAACACAAATTAAAGTCTGCTCTGGCTCGAACATACGCGGCTGCACAATTGCGCTTATTTCAGACCACCAGAAGACTAGTGCTCCGCAATCGCGAATGTAGCTTGCCAAACGCTTCTGCCTCCCACGTTGTTTACCAGTTCACTTGCAGTTGCAGTGACGTTTACATAGGCAGAACAGATCGACAACTATCTCAGCGAGTCGCCGAACACATCCCGAAGTGGTTGAAACAGCAGATGACGCACTAGCCGCAACTTATTGCATTGACTGCTCGAAATCCAACGTCATCGATTGCTAAACATGTCATGACGATAGGTCACCAAGTTGGCCCATTAAACTCAATTACTAACTGTTGCGCAGTCGAAACCTGAAGCTGTTAGCTTTCTGCGAAACGATGCTCATCCGAACTTACCAGCTGACGTTGTGCACAAAAGTGGTTGAAGCAACCCGTCGGGGTCCTATGGTCGTGATTACATAATAACTGTTGTGCATGTAGGCGTGTCTACTCCCTGTTTGTCCTTATTTATATGATGTATATAACTGGCTTGTTTTACGTTTGCGACTGATGAGAGTAAATGTAATGTTAACATATCGCAATATGTCTTCTTTCTGCTTTGATGAATGATATGTCAAACCACTCCATGGATAAAAGACCGACTAGTTTTCTTAAAGTCAGCGCACTTCTCTAACCCCGAACACCTTGCAACTTTTAATATTCACCTGAGAAAAACGGAAGTGGACAGTAAATATATATATTAAGTTGTTTATCATCAAAACCACTGCAAACCTGCTACTTAAGTGTAAGTAGTACACAATAGTCTGCAGTGTGTAGATGAAAGACCCAGGGCCACTCTCTCAGGTATTTTGGAAAAATAAAATACAATTTTCATTACGGATGGAGACTCAATTAATATACCCTGCTAGTTATTACATTCAGTTGTCGACCACTGGTAATTTAAGCGGTTAAGTCCTCAGTAGTGGCCAATCAAATTATTGCAACCGTTTACCATCGATTCTGATATTTTCAGAAGTGTATTCTTTTTCATTTTCTCGTTATCATTTTGTGTAGCATCCATGCCACATTTGAATCAAATCAGTTTTAATGAACACATTCACGATGTGAGAGTAGGCGTTTGATAGCTACTCGATTTTTATCGCTCACCTTATTGGACAACAGTTCTGAGGTATCATTTTTGTCTTAGGTCAGTAGCTTTTATTTTGACGCATCTCAGTCAGCCAGTATTTTGGTAAAGTTGTCCAAACTAAGAAACCGTCTGACGACCACCCACACGGTCATATAATTGGTAAACCTTTGTCTTGATTTTCTTTGTTGAATAATACGAATTTCGTAACCGTTAACGGTTTGATGAGATTTCTTTATAACAATAAACCTTTGAGCACAGGCGCATGTACGTTCATGCGTACCCGCCGTTTCAGTCTTCAATGCAAACCACTTGAACAGTTGATTTATAACAACGATTGTGTTTCCCATTAGATCACATCCAACGTGTTCGTTTAACCGAAATCGTTGCCGAGGAATACTGTCGATCTCTTTGATGTTCAGAGCATTCATTATGTTTTGTCGGAATTTCTTAGGGAGTGCCCGTAAAGGTTCCGGTGTCTTTGCACTGATAAACTGTTCAAACCCAATTTTTCATCTAGTAGCCCACATTCAGGAATTCTAAATTTAAAACCTTCAGTTCTGCCCACGTTTAACTATTTCTACGCACCTGGTCATCAATTCTTTTTATCCTCATGTGACCATCTCAAGCTCTACAAAAGGCATTAGTCCATTTCTTTAATCAACCAGGCAAATGAATCCATTTTTCTAAAAAGTGATAAGAAAGACTTTGGTTGGTATGAAACAAACATCCGTCAATGCTAATAGCATCTTTTGCCTTCGCACATTTCAAACAACTCCATTCGGAAAAGCACCACACCCGAGCCTAACCCATGCCATAGCCCGTCAGCGATGCATGTCCCCTCGGCGGGACTGGAAGTTAAGGCCCGCTATCATGAAGTGCCAGTTCTCCACTGACTTCATATTGACCTCAAGCGAATTAATTGCCGGAAGCTCAGCGTTATTCGCGAGTGAATAACATTCAAAAACACTGATCACACTGAGAGAAGATTCAGTGAATGTTCAGTTGTCTTCAATCAACTGCTATGCGACTCGTAATTTAATCAATTTGCAGTCATGAAATTAATTAACTATACTGAACGATATTTTGTCCAAAGGTATGAAATTTCATTTACTATAAAATGTACTAATGCTTAACTGTGACAAAATCGAAGTTGGATACAATGCTTCTTTTCCAAACTGACTAGTTGTAGAGAGCC
Organism: Paragonimus heterotremus; assembly: GCA_013368495.1. Classification (NCBI taxonomy): domain Eukaryota; kingdom Metazoa; phylum Platyhelminthes; class Trematoda; order Plagiorchiida; family Troglotrematidae; genus Paragonimus; species Paragonimus heterotremus. The sequence continues at coordinate 75,217 of LUCH01000286.1, read as the reverse complement.
TAAAAATGCAAGGGTGTTGAATCATTTTCAGTGGTGATAAACTTATATGGACCAGTACTTGCCCAATCAACGTGGACTGTTGCGTTTCTCCTGAGTTATTGCGGCAATATGCGGCTGTCAGCCGAGTGTATTCTCCAGAAGAGGTAGGCAATCTCCAGTGAAACATTTTCGGACGTGTTGTAACCTGAATCAGGCTTCTGTCGAAACTGTCTATTGGACGATAGACTGTAATCAATAGAGTGTGTGGGTTATAACTTGTCATTGCTGTTATTATTGTTAGTGTTACTTGTATCACAATCGTTAATAACATATGTTAATTAAGTGAAAAGTGACTGTCACACTGGTCTTGGCGCTGCAATATTGGTTTAGTAGTTTAGTATGCGCGCCATCTGGGTAACGATTTCTAGTAAAACTGTTCTCGACTGTAAACAGAAGAAAGTACGAACGGCAGCTGTAAGCACATACATCGGCACAGTTACCCTTTGTTCTGTCGTTTTTATGAAGTATACTTCTGAACCATTTTTATTCAACCTTTTGCCAAAAATACTATGGACCATTCCGAACTGCTAGACTTGTCCGTTTGACCATTTATAGGCACTGTGGTTGCCGCTTCGTATCTCTCTGCAGCACGACGTATGATGCATGGGGTGGGAAAATTAGTTACACGAACACATGAAAGCCTTTGTAAAACAGCATTTTCTGTGGTAAACTTCACGCCAACAATGTGAATGATTTGTATGACCAAGGACCCTCTGCTCTGAAATACAACCTATGTTCGCTTTATTGCTAGCAGATTTTCAAGATGCTTCCAGAAGTGGTCCCGCCAACTATCATTTTTTTACACTGCTGTATTCAATGGATAATGGTCTATTTTCATGCGGCCGCTCAGCATACTACTGGCTAGTTTACCTTTGGTATAACGTGTGCATTTAGGAAATGGCGTCCCCTATTCTTCTGAGCCAGGCACATACAGGCGTGCAGTGTTGATATAGTGTGCACGCTACTGTTTTTAATGGTGATCTGCTTGATCGAAAAGGCGGGTGCTCGGTGGCGCTGGCAAGTTGACGCTAATGAGAGTGCCGGTTACGGAAACAGAAGGCCATACGCAGTTTATTGTGCGCGTTGGACTGCCATACCAAGTTAATGTGCGAAATATGGTGTGTTAGCACCCAGTCTGCTGATAATCAATAGGCGCAGAAAGGTTACTATCCACTGATATCGTTCGTCTGGTCATGCTTCGAAGTTAACTCAGTTTGGGCGCAAAGCAGCTTCCCAGGTATCAGTGAAATAATATACAGACCTGATTTACCATTATCTGTAAACAACCGTGGTGTCGTCAGGCCAGCTAATGTACAACGTAAACACGAGATAACTGTTTCACGGAGGGACTTAAAGAAGCCGGTCACAACCAGCCAAGTCACTTGCAATTACTGTAACACATACTCACTTCCCAGATCATTACTCGCAATGTTAGTGGTAACGACCTGCAAAAGTGCGTAAAAGATAACTCATCCTTCGACTACTTACACTGTTGTTTAATCTGCACAATTGCGCAATTGTACTTTCACCACTGCACTTAAAGAAAACGTTCACTTTGTATCGGAGAGTACTTACGATTGATTTCGTAATTCAGGGTAAAATGGCAACTTCTTTAACTGATTTGAGCCTTCACCAAAAGAAGTCCCAATTGGCCAGGTCTGTATCATCTTGAGTTATCTGGTAATTTTGCCTCAACAATCCTACCAGTAGATTTTTTATAGTGTTTTAAATTATTAGTAATGTCACTGTGATCAAAACAATCCACAACATTTTCCGGTTGTTCGCACAGAATCCCACAGTTGGCTTCGATGAGTAGGACTTTTTTATGTTGAAAAGCATATGACATCACTGAATCGTCCGTTCTATGACCCCTGGTGTTAAGGGGTTTCCAGTCATTTTCCTGCAATGAAAATGAGACTGATCAGACGGTCTTTACTGGGTGACCAAACATCTCTTCCATTGTGAGACAGCTGATCATTTTGTTGAATCAAACGAACTAATAACGACCTAACATGGAGCCGAGTAGTGATTGCTGGCTGGATAAATAACTCATGATAATAACTGTAACCAAAACTCTATCAAAACGAACAAAAACAATGACTGAGAGAATGTGTACTCCATGCACACATGTGAACAAGCAACAAGTTTGCTTCCGAGCAACAAAATTTAATCACACGTAGCCAAACCGTTTCAGTTAAGAATAACAGCCAGACGAGAAGACAACTGATAGTGCAAAAGTCGCAGCCAAATACGAAGAGGTTCAACAAGCTAGAAAATAAATGTTAATCACTTCCAAATACGCAGTAGAATGGGGTAACCAGGCTGACCACAGCATTTTAAAAAATGCCTTATTACTAATGAGTAGAAGGTGATTTTGATTTTCATAAGAATTAAACATCACCCACAATTGATCCAAGCAATTGCCGCATTCCCATAGACTTTTCAGTCAGCCCCTTCTGAAAGGAAGCGCTAGACTCGGGTTTCGCTTTTATCAGAGCTCGTCAGTAGTGCATATCCTCGCTCAACAAGTCAATGATTCCCGTAGTTTCAACTTGGAGACAAGTCCTAGTCGAGGGGGCATCGACAGTAACTCCGTCTCCCACCGAGACGATCGAGCAACCGGATCATTACTCACAAACGAAAGTGGTTGGGCGTTCACATACGATAATTCGGTCATGCCTATTATGGGGTCCATGGTACAGTGACAAACACGGTTACCTCATGAACACCGTGTCCGTGGTTCAAGTCCCGGCTGCAGTGGCGATGATATGCACTATTGACGAGCTCTAGTGAGAACGAAACTCGTGTCTGGTGCTTCTGCTTTTCGAAATGGGTCGACTGGATGGTCTATGGGAATGTGACAGCTGCTTGGATCAATTGTGGGTGATGTGCAATCTACATGACTACCTTATTACTTGAAATGTCAAGTTTTTGATGGGGTTTATTACGACAACTTTGAAACGTAGGTATTCCATGTTCTTTTCACTCCAAAGACGAAGGAAATACCAATTTCTCTCCCATACAAAGAATATCTTGGTTTCTAACTGTGTGGGCTGCATATATGTTCAGTGTGATGACGTTTCATTGCTACTTGACTGTGGTGCATGCGATCGACGACAAGTAGCCAAATCTTCACCTGTCATAGAATTTCTTTTGCTGTCATGTTAGGTAATCAGGTAGAGCATAAAAGGCGTCAAAATTCAAATGTACTGCTGTAACTTAATCATACCTAACAATTGAGAATAATCCTGCATTTCGGCAGGCGTTTTCGCTATTCTGGTTTGAAAAGAGTACAAAATACTGTGGAAGTCTATTACCATTTCGAACCACAAGGTTTACATTAATGCTCGCGATTATAATTTGGAAGTTCCAGCAAGTGGTCCGTTAACAACACGAACAGTTACACTATTAGGCGATTCGAGTTTCAAAATGGGATGTGATACCGGTGATGTTCACCCTTGTTGACGACCCCTACTCAGTGACGGTCCACATTCGGGATGGCCGATAAGGATATGTCGACCCATGCCACACACAAGTTGTTTGATCTTAAACTGACTGTTGTTAAGCGGTTCTGCTTCAGTGTTGGCAAACACATTTCCAAAGTAAGACAGCATTTGTGTTTATGAGCTGTAAATCCTGAACGAAAGTAAACGGGTTACCTTAATGTAACAAATGGATAGACATGTGGACAAAAATTGAACTTATGAATACTGTAAAATAATGTAGCAATTTTGAAAACGTTCACAAAATTGACAGTCATCTACTACAAAATTCCCGAGTGAAAAACAGGTGAGTTTATTGTAGGCTACATCAAAATCTTTCGGTATATGGTCACACTCAATGTTTCTAAGAAATAACTGCACAAAACCTTCAAACAGAATGTTCCGTCCGTATCTGTTGCTCTAGTGTGCCTTGCCTAACAACACAACATGACAATGGAGACCGAGATTATTTATCTAAGTCAGTCAACAAAACCGTCGACATTAATTTACGAAAACGTTTTAACTAGTTAGTCTTGTAAACGATTAGTTGTTCGTAACTGTTGACGTGACGCATCTATCAGATATTTTTACTACTGTATGCATGTTTCACTAGAGTAACGTTTTCACAGCTATCAAAGTAAGTGGAGGACACTTACTGTTGGTTGCGAATAAATATACCCTCAAAATCGATTCACAACGTTCGACTTAGTTATGAGCATTAATTCCATGAGTTCACCTGTAAGAAACCTCCTTATTACACAAGTGATAGGTATCATAAAATCCGGTGCAAATCGGACTCTGTGTAGAATAAATCGAACTTTGCCATCAGTGGATCACAGATCTACATTCTGGGAAACTTCCTGGCTAGTCTATGTCGAAATTAAACACCACACTTCAGTTCCGCTCATGTTATGACCCCGCAGTGGATCACATCCTCGTCAAATCAAAATGTTCTAATGGGCCCAGTGACAGTGTTGTGTACCATAAGGTCACAACGGACGTTAGTGGATCATTCTGACATATACTTCAGCCACAGTGATGCGTCTGACTTGACCGTTTGTTAATCTTACTTGGCATAATCTTGATTGACCTTTGCAGACGACGCTGGAAATATGGATTGCATCACTCTAAGCACTGGTACGCAATAGCCGAACACACGATGATCAGCGAAAGTAGGTTGGTCACGCCACAATAACCAGTGGTGCTTCTAGCAAACAAATGTTAAAAACTATGGTTATATTGTCATTTGGTGATATATTGTTTCAGTTACAAGAAAATTTCAGTTCAAAAACTGACTTATGCAACACTTGCTGTTGGCCGTTCATAGTCATCACGACTATGACGTATGAATACTAACAAAACTCAAGGTATCGTCTTATAAAGTGAACGACACTTACCTGTGACCGCAACCTTCTAAGAAAACATTCATGTATTTTTCTTTCGACTTGAGACAATCTGAATATATATCCCTTCTGTACTGATTAAAGTTAGACTCACAGACATGCGAAACTATGGGCAACCGTTCGGGATTTGTATGTAGTGTTTGAATGCTCTTTCAGTATCTTCCATTCTTTATGTCCTCTCACGCTGTTGGTGCTGGCGTTCAAAGTTCAAGTTCATGGCATCACATTTTATCTTAACAACTGGTTGCTTAGAACAAACCTACAGGCAAAATCTTGTTTTGGCGTCTTCTATTCATTACATTCAGAGTTATCATTTTATGTATCAACTTTAGTAAGTGGCTGTTTTATCCTAACATCTCATTGCAACATATCAATATGCTGACATTTTACTCGTACTTATTCAACCAGCCTTTTTGCAAGATAGGACTGAAATGTCTAACGAAATGTTCTCTTGTTTGGATAACCGAACCATTTTGTGTTTGACATATCACAGTTCAGGCGGTTATTGGTTGCTGGACCCAGGACTCACAGGTCATTCATGAAACAGGTGATGTTGCATGTGGCATGGAGCATTGTTGGATCGAACAGACAATGAACCTCGGAGACAGCGCAGGGATTCGTAAACGCTGGAGGAAATATTTTACATGACAATTCATATAACAAGTCCACAAGAGATACTCATAAAGAGATGGAGTGCAGTTTAATAGCTAATTGTGTGCTTTGACTAACGGAAGGAGTTAGGAAAATTGAAATCGTTACAGCTTCAGAGAACAGCGGCAGACTTCAGACTTATCCGCGCCACTGGTCCAAAGCAACCGTCTGTCAGTGAAGCTATCAGCGAAACAGATTGTACACTCATCTGTAATGAGTCCAAAAGGTCAGAACCTTGGGTGGAACATTTTGAGGGTCAATTTGGCTGACCTCCTTCTGCTTTTATTACACCATACGTTGGCAACGCAGCGCCCTGATCGGCAGAGTTAGAACCATCCACTGAAAATGTGGCCCGCAATCATATTTGGCTCTCAAAAGTAATAAAGCCGTTGATCCAGTTGGTCTCATGCTAGCATTTTTCAAAGAAGGTGGAAAAGCGTGAGTAAAAGCCATGAGTCGGTTGTTTCAACTTCTATGGAGAACGGAGACCATCCCTCCGTTCTGTGGCCACTTGATAGTAGTCCCCATATTCGAGAAAGGGGTCAAGACCTCTTGCGAAAACTATTAGGGAATTACCTTGACCACAGTCACTGATCCATTATACATCATCGACTCACTGCAGCTCAGGAGATAAACAGTAGAAAAGAACATACAGTGTTTCTTCTTGGGTGAGGTGTACTGATCAAGCTCTTTACTCTTCATTGAATTCTGAAGCAGTGTCATGTGTGCTGCCGACCAACAGTTGCCGTATTTCTCAACCATAAAGATGCGTTCAATTCAATGGATTGATTTACACTTTTGGGATCGTTTGACCACGAGAATTTGCCAACCAAGTATGTGAGTATACTACCAGATTTCGGTTTACGACTAACTGCTTGACAGTTTCAGTACCAAAATTGGCATACTGTCTACTGTCTACTTTTTTATCAGTTTTTTTATTTTGATATAAACGAAATACGGGAGGACTGTCTGTGGCACGCAAATGATGCCGACAAGGACGTCCTACCTGATGAAAGACTGAGTGATCTCGATTATGTTGACGGCAAGTTGTTGCCTCTTGACAACTTCATAGCAACATAAAAAATGCTAGACCCTACTTTGCATTCTGCTACGTACTTCATGATGCGCTTTGTAGCCTCAAAATTCAAAGCGTTTCCGCGATATTGTTGTGTTTACATAGATTTCATGTTAGCTGTTGAAGCTGTTGAGGTTGTTGACTGGTTTGTTTACTCGAAAAGCTTCATCAGCGTCGGGGGAGATGTAGGGAAAAAAGTGGAATTGCGTATCTTTAAGGCTAGGGCAGTATTCACCAATCCACCCACCTCCGGAGAAAGGGGGCATCTCTCTGAGGTTCAAGAGTCACATATAATAGACGTCTATGACAGCTGTGTTGCTTTACGGTGATGAAGGCTGACAGCTCTGCGTAGAAGATGAGAGCCGCTTTCAGGTATGTGAACACGGATGTTTGCTTTGGATCGTTGGCATCATGTGGCACCATCAAGTAAGCAATGGACACGTTAGGAAGCAAATACTTGACAGCGATTGTTCAACGAGTTCTTTTGTTCAGTTCTTACGCCTACGTAGACGTAAATGTTTAGGCCATGTATTAAGGATGCCAACTAATCGCGTGCTGCACCAAAAACTCTTTGCCGACGCTCCGGCCAACTGACATGGGGTGCGAGATGGACGGATGTTTGTCTGGTGTGGAGAAACAGAGTCGTTCAACAAAGGGTCGCGTAGTGTAGGTCGGGTTTGCCTCTTGAATTGAGACCCCCGCAATTTACAGAGTGGGCGACTGGAAGCGTCAAGTAAGATGGCTGCAAATCAGGTTCTGTGGTGTGAATGTCTTCGTTGTTTGGCCGAGTTGTCTGTGAAGTAAGTGTACTTAATGACGTGGAGCACTGAGAAGTGATGACGATGCCTTAATTTCAATTATAACTCGGTTGTTTTTTTCACGGTTTAGACATCTTGTTGTTGAATGGCAGAATCCAGACGTAGCTACTTTTAGTAGGCCGCTCCTCCTACTTTGTTATTCTCTTCCCTCTTCTTGTACGGCGTTCGTCTTTGATTAATTGTCGTGAAGGAGTTAACCATCAGTTAAATGCAGTGATGTATTACTGTCTATGATGATGATCATTGTTGAACTGGCTCAAACGCTTTAGCCTGATTTGACCCACAGTTGTCATGAGACAATAGCTTTCTATTAGTTGCCCAAACGTATAAGCTAAAACCTAGATACTTTCATGGCCGTGACCTGACGGTAATTATCATCCTTGCCTACCAGACCATGTTGCCGTGTTCCGTGATACAGAAACCAGAATTCTATCTCAGTGAACGGTCTAGAAAATTAACTGGGAATTTAGCCGTCTCAGAGAAAACGCCCCTTCATTTCTTATCATAGTGACCGCCAATATGGAGTGAATAGGATTACGTTTGATTCGAAGTCCAGCGGAATGTTGTGTTTGTTGCATGCAGCATAAACATGTGATAGAATTTATGTGTGAAGATTAGGTCATAATTTATGAGTCCATATACATAACAGAGGTAAGTAGGCAGGTGACGGCAACTGTCCAGAAGGATGACCTTGATTGGGTGATCTGAACTGCGGTCATGCAAGTCGTGGTCTGCCCCTCTGTCTTACAGATATTCTGTGTAATCCATTACATGGAAAGGTTAATCTGAATACAAGCCAACCTGCTGGGGTTGATGTCATCCTGACTAACCAGTGTCAGTTTATCAAGGACCACAGCAACGATCTGCATGAACCTTTTCAAATCTCGCTAAACCCTTCTTTCATTTTTAAATATATTAGAAGTGTCCATGATGGAGTCGGTTATATTTTACAATAACACACATGTAGGTGCGTCTCAATTTCACATCAAAATGAAATAAAACAAACACAAACTTAGGGTTTATTTTTCTCTACCAAGTATTAAAATTACGGTCAATTCTACGTAGCCACGTGGTAAATTAAAAGCCATTGCTGACAGTATAAACCGATTTATGGTAAGGTATCGGAGCAACACCTGTATTGCGTAATGAGAGCAAATACCGTTTCATGCAACTCGTTTTCTAGTGAACTGTTCACCTTGACATCACCAAAACACAAAGCGGTGTTCTGGTCGCGAGTAGCATTTCTCAGATTTAAAAGACGACGGTATGCATCCTACGGGGGTGAGAAAATACAGATACAAGTAAGCTGAATTGAAACATTGCACAAATTAGAAAGATGTTATGAACTTTTTCTCGCAACGATTCCCATTAAACAAGTGTTTACATGGTCAGCTGGCATCCGATGATAGCGTGCTCAACCTATAAAATAGAAACCGAATAATTATATTTGCACTCTTACAAGTGTTACCAACTTGTATATCTTCTATCCCTCGTATCACATCTCGTTTCGTAAGTCAACCTGCAAAAAGTTCTGTAGTCAGTGGGAAAACGCTTAAAATATGTCATGTTTTCGAAAGGTCGTTAACCTACATATGAAACTCAGTCGCTTAGAAGTGTCCTTGTGATTCAACCGGATTACGAAGTTGAACAAGTAACACAGTTTAAGTTAAGTAGACCAGGTATTTCCCGTTTGCCCTTCCTGTCCGTTTCAGCCGGTATTTTGTTAGTTTTAAGAATGTCACACTCTCTGTTTGTCGCCAGAAGAATTATGTGACACGAACTGCGCTAAAGCTTCTGATCTCGGAATACACGTTTGAACATCGTGTTCTTTTTGTAACTCCGTGAATCCGCGCAATTATATCTTTAAAGGGAAGAAAACCGTCCATCAGTGGAGCATAAAGACCCAAACAGCATCCCAATTCTCAGTGGCAAACGACAAACATTCTCTAGATAGCAATAACATCACACCTGAAACCGAAAATCCGGACTTGTCTCTAAAAGGTTGTTTTAAGGACACAGATTTAAAGTCAGTAAATGTAGACTATGTGGTGGAGTGCAGCCAAAATCAGCTAACAAATTTCTCTAAGCCCAGACATGAGTAAGTGAAATTTTGATTACAATTCTTGAGGCACGATCAAAAAAATATTGCACACATATGGCTTCGAGCTTAACAAGCCGAGGTTTAAGCACATTTCTTGTCCTGGATTTTAAGAACACGATTTCTTAAGAAGTGTACGTGGAACAGCATGCAGTAACATGAACATACTACAAATTTCATTAACCGGTTGATTTTTCAAACTATTGTTCGAATATTCTGCCCAATCTTTTCATCTAACCACGTAAGTTGCATACGGGCTTAAAGATAACTTCGCACAGTGTCTTTAGTGGGGTTCTTTTTAATGTTGGTAATCCTAACAACAGTTTCCAGGAATTTTCAAAATACATGGCGCGACATATTTTTTCCAGTTGTCGGTCATCATAATCCGCTCAGTTTGCAAATCTGTTTTGATCCAGTGATTTACCAGCCTACGTCTTGTTTGTGAACAACACATCCACTCAGTTAAATAAGTCGTAGTCGTGGTGAGTGATTCGCCTTGGAAAAAAAAACTAAAGATGAGATTATGCAAAAATTGCGCATCTTGGTGATTTTTCTCATTTTAAGTGTATCGAAACGAATCAGTATCTGCCCCAGTTTTTCCTGCGCACAAGCTCGCCAAAGGATTAGAAGTCTGGTTTATGAGAGGCGACCTTCATGTTTATGGAGTAGGAATCCTGATCACAACTCGAAATATTACTGAATAGCCTTCTAAAAGCTTTGAGCCACAACCAGTTGTAAAACAATTTTTCAACACATGATTACTTAAAATAGGGTCGGCGTCTTGATAAATAGCACTCGAAAAGCTAAATTTTTGACGCCGCATATTCGTGTAATCCACTACATGCTGGTATTACGGTAGACCTCGGGTTATGGGGCCACCTGTTGGTTGCGATTTTATGACGTTGTTTGGTTATTCGACCCTCTTACAAAGGTAGGCAACGTCCGACCAGCGTTTCTCTAACAGGTTGTTCCACGGTGGAAAAGCGTTAGCACTGCACAGTGGACTGTAGACTGTAATATATAAGGTGGATGATTTAGGAACATTAATAGGCTGTTTCGTATTGGGTATGAAGCGAATAAAGTTTGGTCAACTGAAGTCTGGTTATGACCAGTATCCTTAACGGTATTCATTTTGAATACTACTTGCACGGTCTGTACTACCTAACTCACTCGCTCCAATAAACCCTCGTAGACAAAGAACTGGACAGAGTGGATTTCAGTGTGCAGCCTGCACAGACTGTAATTGCAAACTTACGTAAATGGATAAAACGATTTTTCAGGAGCTGTTGGAATCGAGATGGCCGGCTCAGACTCCACTAATGGAGAGTATGCTACTTATCGTGCATTCTCTAGGTTCTTACACAGTTGCTTCCTCTTTTAACGGTCGACCAGCTGAGGGACCTCTGTTGATTAGTACTTGATTGTAACTTGAATTTTACATGAACCTGCCGAAAACTGTCACTGTTCCGCCTGATAAAACACAATCTATCGAGCACAGATCCAAACGAAATAAAAATGAACAATGCACTCAAATTTTATTGTGAGAAAGCTGAAACCGCGTTACAGAGATTTTTTAGTCGGACAGGAAACTATTACCTAGAACAGTAGGGTGAGTTCTCTTGAAATGTCTTTTCAGGTCTAGTCACTGGAGGCATGATTCAGTACTACAAGCTCACTTCTCCCGATTGATCAACTGACATCCCGTGTATCCAACAAAGTTGCTATCTTCAAGTATCTCGGATATGTCCATGTTACTGCCGAATTGTCCGTCACCGAGTCTTCAAACGCTCACCGTCCTACCAATTTTCTGTCGCAAACTGATGCCTCGGCATTTTGTTTAATTCAGTCTAATCTACCACCCAACTGCTGTTTTTGATAATCGGTGTATCGAACTCGGTTATCTTGTGTTACATCTCATGAAAACCCGACAGTATTACAAAACGATTTCGATTTAGATCATTAGCAAATGCGGTCATGTTTGACTGTTCAAGCTTTTCATCTCGTCCATAACTGTGTGATACCTAATTTTGGCAAGTCGCTACATTACAGCATGTTTGGGTGGGATGTTTTCGTGTTTGACATTTGGGTTTGTACAGTGGTCCTCTTTAGAAACCGAATATGCTTGTGTTCAACCGACTTATCATGATGGGAACGGTACGCACATTAAGATAACTCTATCGTCAAGGTTCAACCAAAAAGCTTTTATGGGCTGTTGGGAAGAATACTAAAAGGTTTCGCTATTAACATAGCAGCATTGTTACTTAGTAGCTTCGTTACGACAATTGTTGGGCACTCAGCTTCTTTATATGCTTAGAATACAAGCTTGACTTGCCGCGTGTGTAAATGTCAACTTAAGGAATTACATGAGCGTTTTATTTTTTATATTGAATGCTTGACAATATGTTCTGTTTGGTGACATGGTATGCTATAAATGACTTACCTAGGGTGTCAATAGTTTTTCTGTCACTGAAGATGGCCACGTACTTAGGTAACTTTTCCACACACATATTTATTGATAAGGCAGTTTGACTTTTACTGCCTGTATAGTTTCGAATTAACTGAATGAAATGTTGCAGTGAAGTGTTAATTCACTCGTTCGTCTCACAGATTAATCTGTCAAACTAATGTAGCATAAAATCGCTCTTTCTTTTAACAGATGTTAACTATCACTAAGCTTTGAAAAAAATGTTTTTCATCTTAGTATTCAATGTGTATGTAAAATGGTATGTGCTGACTAATGAAGCATTAGGATCTATGTGGTTTTCTTTGAGAAAAGAAGTGAAACACACATCAGTCGGGTATTTACGATAGACATATGTGTTACGTGTAAACATCGCCTCATACGTCATGGCTACTGGATACCGTTATTGAATCGTAGTGGTCACAACATAATAATAGCAAACATATTCGAAACAACCTTCGTCCCTCACAATTTCCCCAAGACTGAGGAGTTGTTGTGACCGCAGAAGACACTTGGCCTGACAACTCGCTTACTTTGCAAACTCCCGTATAGGTCATGTCAAAAATCAAACCACAAACGCGTATACTCATTTGCACGTCAGACATGCATTCACACAGATCATTGTCATTTGCCTTGGTGGGACTTCTGCCGTAGCGTGTACACACTATTCGGACAGTCTGTTCTGGTCAGTCGTCTTCCTGGCTTTCAGAGCTTGCCCTTTACTTCCTGAATGTCGCGTATGGGTAATATACTTCTTGTGAGTAGTATACTACTCACAAAGAAACTGCCTTCCATACAACACTCCTCCATCTTCTGAGGTTCCTTGGTTCCTTGGCTATCACCATGATTGCTACTTTAGCATAACCAGTGGCAGGCAGTCCACACCTGAAAAGGTTTGGAAGAAAAGTGACATCAAAGTGAAACGATACCAACTCGTCCTGTATCACTAAATTTGTTGCTGTCATGGCAATGAAAGATGATTCGTTAGGAGTACGCAGCAGTGGTTTACTTTTTCTCACACTAACAGATTGAGAATTTGTGGTGTTTAGCTGTGGTCTTGAATGAAACACAGGAAGCCTGGTCACCCAATCGGGCTGATGTGTAACCACTATTATGTAACGTCCATTAAATTGCACAGGTTTCTGCGTTCAATATGTGAGCGTGACGTCATATGTTCAAGTTACACATTGTTTGGCCCAGTTAGAGTTGTGCCATGAGATTAGGACCTGGGAATGCATATCAGTTTTGTCTGTGTAGGATTCCTTGTATCTAAGCAGATATTGACGGTAACACCAATTATGAACATTAAACCTCAAGCGCTTTGGTGGTGAGGCCCGTCTGAGAGGTCTATATATTGGTCCTGTTCCCTATTTGAACTCCAGTTTAAATTCATTGTATAACAAATGAGTTGGCCAGTGTGCCATCAAACTCACTTTAAGCACGACTGATTTTATCAGTCATCCAAAGTTGTACTAGTTTACGTAGAGTGCTGAAATACCGCCCATTCGACATTAAGGATACTAACCCAAGGCCTCAACAGATTGTGGATGGTGTACAATTTATCTCAATCGAAACCCTGAACATTTAACAGTGCTGTTGAATTCCGGTTAATTATCCGCCAATCGCCAAACATAAATCATCTCATTCTATCTCATCTGGATCAAGTTTACCGGAACAGTAGCTAGAGATCTTCTGGTCAAGCAATTCACAAGATGGCTTCTAATTAGAAGATGCATCATCATTCTTATAAGATAGGGGAACCAACATATACTTTCTTGGATAGTTTGTGCTCGACCTTCAATATAAATAAGCTGTCTGAAGGTTTCACATTTATCTTTGTGTTTTTCCATAAGGACACATTTTCAGCAACAGAAAATAATTAAAACTATTCTTCCCGATTGACGGGTTTTTACTTTAAGATAAGGTCCATTCTTACTTGATTAACAACAGCATGGTTTGAAACTGTTTAAAATGTAATCAAGTCTTGATTGGGCTGACTAAGCAATATACCGAATTACGAACGCAAGATAAATCCTCATACTGAACTGAAGGCAGACAGCAAGATAACAATTGTAAAATCCATCTACATATGCCGTTACAAAATTATTTCTCTACCTCAAAAGTATTAAGCAACTTTTTAGGAGAATGCAGTATATACTTCTAAGCCTTCTGAATATATGTCGTACAAACATTTTCACTTTTAATTTGCCTTACAAAGTTATGTTTACTTATTGTAAGGTGATCTGAGGCGAATGCCACGGCTTATGTTTACAGGCAACAGTTTTGAAAACATCACCTTTGCATACATCAAGAGTATCTGTCAGAATATTGTATAACATTTTGTGAATATTTGTTCTCTATGAATTGGTGTGCAAGAAAATTTCAAAAAGTGTTGCATGTATGTTCGTAACTAAATGCTGGGAGAGTTGCAAAGTTATTATTGGCTACAATGAAAGAACTATTGCGTTGAGAAATACGCGTGTGTCTGTTAACATGGAGAAAATTATATCGGTTCCGCAGCCTAGTGATTGATGGGCAGAAAACATTCAGTTCTATCTGTCAAGTGTTGGGGAAAATACGTGCTCCCTACGGATATCCGGAATGTTCAAATACTAAGAGACTAATAGGGGATATATTGCATTGGAGAGTATTTGTTCATTCGTCCAGAACTTGCGTGATATTACCACACGAAAATACGAGGGAAGTGTAGCGACATGGTTATGAAAAGCGTGCTCCCGAATCGAGGGCTTGATCTTCTACCACTTACCTACCATACAGACAAGTTAACCAACCTGAAATTATGTTCATTATTTCAATGTCAGTTTAATGTTTGTAGGAACTGAACAACCGTAGTTTAACGTTGCGCTGTATTAAAGGAAATCATTCAGAGGTATAACTCCTAGTTTAGTCGACATCAATAGACCACCGATGAGCAGTCGGGGATTTGGTTAATTTCAAGTTGAACATCACTCACATTTGATCGCAGCTGTCGCATCCAAATAGACTTTTCAGTCGGTCCATTTCGAACAGCAAAAGCACTAGACTCGAGTTTCGCTCTCATTAGAGCTCGTCAGTAGTGCACATCATCGCCACTACCGGGACTAAAATCTCGTCTAGTAGTTTTAACGAGATCAGTGATTTCGAAATCTTTAGAATTTCCTAATCAGGGGGTTATCGACTGGAGTTAACAGACAGTAACTCTGTCCGCTATTGAGACAATCGGACAACCTGATCAATAATCACAAGCGAAAGTGATTGAGCGTTCACATATGATAATTTGGTCGTGCCTAATGTGAAGTCAGCGGCGCAGTGGTAAACACGATTGCCTGCTCATGAACAGCGTGGCCGGAGTTCTAGTCCCGGCGTTGGCGATGATATGCACTACTGACGAGCTCTAATGAGAGCGAAACTCGAGTCTAGTGCTTCTTTTCGAAATGGGCCGAGTGGAAAGTCTATGGGAATGCGACAGCTACAATCAATTGTGGATGATGTTGAAGTTGAAATTAATCAGACTGTTTGTTTTCAGTTCTACACAAAAATACCTCTTCGGTAAGGGTTTATCCTCTCTTCCGCTTCTGTTTAGTTACCATTTTTTGACGTGTTTTGTGCGTCACTGGTATGATCGTCTGGTAGGTTTCTACACACTACTTTGGTTGCTTGATGGGAAGGTAAACCGAAGTTCGTGATACGGATGCAAGAACTACATAGACCGTTAGCTGTCACTATTAATACGAAAACTCCTGTCCAACTTGCGCTTTGATAGAGACTGAATTTAAAGGCATTTTGGATATGAAAACCCTAAACGAACATGAATCAAATTCGGTTTATATCATTCATGTCTGCAGCTGTATGTCAGTAATGTAGCATGCTGTAAAAGTTTCTAGGTAGAGGAACCTGCTCGGGACGAATTCGGTCCCTTTAATCTGTAATGCACAGTCGAGTGTTTACTACATGACTTAAACTAAGGTTCGGAGGTTCGCAAGTCCACCAAATATGATGACGGTTAGTATCTGGATAAATGCATGCTGAATGTTTCCACTCGTAGACGATACGTGAAGTGGTGGATGCCGAAGGATATCCTTCTGAAAATCCCCGCAAAAAAATAAATATTTTACGTTTAAGTTGTCAGGAAGAATTCGCGACACAATACTGGAAACGCCTGCATAAATTTTAGTGCATTTAGCTCAAGACAAACAACAGGTGTTCAATCCATATTTGAGAAAGACCTGACTCAACAGATGCGCACAATGCAAACTAATAGGATCGTCGTACGGTTTAAAATATCCTCATCAAGAAAGCAAGTGACATAAGATTATCTCACGATGAACCACAAACACCTGACAAATGAACCAGTTATCATCCATACATGCATAAATCCATTTTTAAAAAGCAATGATAAGTACCTGAAACGAGTTTTGTGAAGTTGTGGTAGACTGAAGGTAACGGGGGTTGACTAAACATACGGTTGACTGCCTGGTGCAAGATGAACGAACTTCAAATACTGACAAATGGATTGAGAATAACACAAAGTTATGAGCAAGTTGTGACACAATACGTCTCAACCATCTCGGATGGTCTCCCTCAAGATCGTTTTAATCGAAATCATATTAACAAAGGGAGAGAGATCATGTGGAATTTGCCGTGGTTAGGTCAGTTTGGACAGCATCAGAATTGGTTGGTCGAATCGTTTGACGGTTAGGTGGAGTTGAGAATGATGTAGATAAGACGCGTCTATGTCTGATGTTGTTTATCCATCCAAGCTGCACTGCAGACATGGGTTTGCTATCATTGTGATTAACACAAGTGTGTTGTGTGTAAATGGCGGGAGCTTTCGCACAACATCGCTGTCCATGGGAAGGTAGACCTTTGTAAATCACTGGAGCCTGACTAAAACCTACATTTTGATTTTCTGACAGTGCGTGTAATGCGACGGCCGAATCCTTCTCTAGCTTCTGAAGTGGATATGCGTCTTTAGGAGAAAACCCTGTATCTCTTGTGTTTGGCAACAAGTACTTCCAGTTGTCTGTTTGTCTCTCCAATGTAGCTGGCATTGCAATCACTGCATTTAATTCCGTAACCATAGTCTGTCTGGTCGCCAAGGGAAAATGGACCTTTAGGATGCATCACCAGACTTTCTAAGGAATTACCTATCCAAAATACGATCCGAATAGCCTACTCAGAAAAGATGGAGCGAATTTTTCCAGATGCTCGTTCACGACACGGTGTTTGGAAAATAGGCTCGAAAGTTCTGGTCGTTTTGGTCTTCCCTTTAGTTGACATCTTAGAAGCTGACAGTCTCAGAAACAACTAACCACTGAATTTTATCTGAAAGGACTGTCATCAGTTTCAAGGCATACAACTTACCTGAATCAAGAGTTTATGCAAACACAGGTCTGCAAGGTGAATACCGATTAGTGTCATCGTGGAACACAAGCAGTTGTGGACTCCAGTTGCTCAATAACAGGTCAGTTGAGTTGGCGTAGTCAACAGCGTGATGTTGATGTGTCTTGCAATAGACAAGGTAGAATTTCAATTCACTCATTTTGTTTCCATCATATTTTGTGTCAGCGCTCACAGTGTTCACTTATGCACTCATTCTTCGTCGTAGGCCACAGTTGTTTCTAACGACAAAGAGTCATCGTAACTGCAAATGAACCGAAAGTTTACGTAAAAGATAGAACAGTTCGGTAGGTCATGATTATAAGCAAGCTAAACAACACTCCTAGCTGAATGTAGTAACCGCTATTCAGTCGTGCATCACACAATAGCCAGAGCAGACTGCAATCTCTGACTTATGTCAGTTGCGATGATAATCAGAAAGATTTGCTGATCAGTGGTAGTAGACGTATCAGTCTTGGTCTACGTCTTCTAGCTGTGGATATCAACAAACTCTTACGGAGAAGTGTTTGTCAGAAACATCTTCTTTAACTCTTCTTTCTCTTTATTTAATTGTTCGTGAGAGCATAGTTGTCGGGTCCTGTGAAACAGGGTTCGCATTAGACCTCGTTTGTGAATAGCTGGCACAATGGGTGGAAAATGTAAACACTGGCCTCCCCCAAATAGTCTCGAGGAGCAGTCAGGGTTGTAGTGAACTATCCTGTCGCCTAATGAATGTGACTTTCAGAAAAGACAGACTGACACTTGCATCTTCTTAGTACTGTTGACAGAATGTGTGGATGGCTAAACCTTAAAAATCTCATACATTGAAGTCTATAGTCTCGCCCAACAAAATCACTCGGTTTCGGACGGAATCCACATATGAGCAAGGAAGTTAGTAGGTCACGCAACAATTTGGTAGCAACAAATTATTTCACTAAAGTAGAATGGGTTGAGTAGGACAAAGGAAGTGAACTTCAAAGGAACTAAATTTGAAAGAAACTAAACTTCAAAATGGTTGTTAAAGTAAGAGTTATAGATAGAGGAACAAAGTTTCCCAGTCCAAAAATAAACAATGTTGCAATGTTGTTTTATCATATTTTTTATCACACTGAGGTGACAGGGTTGGACAGCAGGAAATCGATACGGGTAGAGTGAACGTACGATTTTTTTATCTGGACTAAATGTACACACAATTTTATACACAAGTTTTCAGTCACACCCTTCTATCGGTTTTATGCACCCCTGTGCTACAGTTCCATGATTCACTTGATATCTTTCCTATCATAGAAAAACAAAGTTTTAATTGTTGGACGATGTTGTTCAATCTGATTTTGTACAGAAGTCTAGGGGTCCGAGCGACAGCCCTTACAGTACAGCAAGATGAAAGAATGTAAAAACAGACTGGTGGTGAACCAGTAGCTTAACTTAAATATCAATTCAAACCATGGATCTGGCTAGGAATCAAGCTCTCAGCAAGGCAAATGAAACTAACTATTTCAGTGAGTAGTGTGAAAAAATTATCGGAAACAGTTAGCAACATGGGATTAAAAACTTCCATTTAACACTCATAACCGAATGAGTGTCAACAAATATAAGCTAAGTGGAGTGATTGCATTGACTACATTTGTGGGATTCACGCTGCACTGAGAAATCAAACTGACGTTGTGTCTGTTCCGTGATTACTGATTGTATTGAAAAATTAGTTTACTTATCGTTGACGTAAACTTAACATTTTAGACTGACATATGGATAACGCTTTTAAGAAGAACTAACTGACAGTCAAAAATATGTTAGTGTGAACGTTGCTGAGTCTGTTGTGTAGGTAAAATGTTAAAACTTTGGTTTCTTCTCTAATTTATTATGTCATATGGGATGGCCCGTTATTTTTGGTTTTTCATTATCATCTATCTAGCTAACTGCGATTCGTCTTCCACGCCCATATTTTGATGACAAGGTCACATAAAACTGTTATGTGGTCGATCTGTTTATGTTCTAGAAATTGAACGGTTTTGTTTATTTACTCAGTTTGTTTTCAGACAACTTTGTTTTGGGCTAATGCTGTGTGGCATATGTTACAACAAAAAAGTCGATTACCCTGTACACTGTGAGTTTGATTAAACTGTTTGAGGACTCAGAATCTCAAAAACCTTACCACATTCCAACTCATGCACAAATACGGTAGGCCCTACAAATGGTATGTAAAACGCAAACACTTTTATTTTGCCTAGGATAAATTTTGTGGAACTCATCCGAATGTAATTTGAAGAAATGTTATTCCGTTTTCCAGCTTGCACAGAAGTTCACCTTGTGAACTTAAAGACAGAATCTTTCCCATTTTGACAACACATGAGTTTTACCCATTGAACCAAACTACACTGAATTAGTCCGAGTCGAAAAAAACAGTCTCAACCCAAACTGTTTGAATGCTCGCGCTTCCACGTAGCCTCCAAGATACTCCAACACATGTAGCAGAAACACGTACTGAAACGGAAACAAAACAGACACCTAACTACCGTAAGAAGCAAAGTACTTACACGTTGCTGTTTGTTTTAGAAACTCACGAAAATTTTGTTTCGTAAATCATGATCTTCCAGAGTCCCAATGACAGTCCTCAGCAATATTATCCGATTTGCCATGCATGGATGAACAACCGCCATGTCAGATTCTGTCTCATAGTTAGCCACCAGGTTACTGTGCAGAGATTTAATTGATTTTTTGAGCACAGAGTGCTTTCCACTTATGGGTGATCGGGCAGCTGTTCAAACAACTCAGCCGCATAAAAACAGAAGCCCATCTAGATATTTTGACATTTTCTGTCGAGACAAGAAAGCACAGTTCACTTGTGTTGCACTTCTATCACGCTGCACTTCGAAAGAAATTGTGTAACATTGCTTAACGAATCATTGTCCCAACGACACTGTATAACGCTTGCACAAACAGTGATCAGCTGTTTGAAAATTGGAATTCACCCCATTTCCTATCGTGATAGTTTTTGAAAACGACACGTGATTTTACAAAATTTCAAGTTCAGTATTTCCTAGTATGTTGGCATCTTTGAATAACGGTTTTAAGCTATGCCATTCAACCTCTGTGGACGTCATAACCACATCTCTTTCAAAATTCACAGCCCACTGACCTCTGAAAGCGCATGCTGTCGATTATTATCAGAACGCGTTAGCCATGGTTGTTTACACTGCCTTCTATTTCCAGCACAGTGTTCATAAAGGTGGCTTTTATGCTGAGCTTGATTTCAAACAACAGTCTTGTCTTAACAATGCCTGATCAATTAACTCAGTTCTGTGAGACAGTTATCAGCTATTTCAGCCCAAAGTGATGATCTCATTCAAACATTGATCAATTCGAAACTCCTGTCTGGGTGGCATTCAGTCGCACTCAATTTCGTCGTGTCAGCCAGGTTAAACGTCGACATCATACAGACGACGCTCACATCGATGGTAAACAAGATACGACTGCACAATTGGATAAGATTCGATTTTGTCCACACAAACAATGGACACCAAAATCAGGTTACCACGTTCTTCGGAATCAAGCTCGGAGGAATACGTAGCTTGTCTGCTTACCTTGTTAAAACAAAAATGTTGGCAGTCCGTTCATCTGCTGAATCAGAAGATGAACTTGTCAAACGTATACCAATATGTTAGTTCACTCTGGAATTGATGAAGTTCTCATAAATCATCTTAGCCATATACAGCAGTCTCAACGGATGCGTTGGTTTGAATTCAACTACCATGATTATTTGTTCTTCCGCTATTGTCCAAACATTTGATAACTGGGTCCCGTCATGAGATGCCTCGCTTCGTAGACAAGCATTTTGTGAGCGGTAACCGCAAACAAAGAAATTCAATCTACTTTAACTACCCCCCTGTCATTCCTTGGACTGTCATAGTGACCACAAATTGGCCGATCTTTCATCTACCAGTCGCTGGTTTTGTCTGTAATGCAGCCCTTTAGGATTTGCAGTTTAACCTTAGCTATTCTTGCGGACGGATGTCAGGACTTTACAGGATGGTCGAGGTGATAACATTTAGTTTAGCCTTGGTTAAACTGAGCAACCAAAATGGTCAATAACTGGCTGTTTGCCAAACCAATATTCCAAGGGTGAAAGAGGCATAGTTCAGCATTAAATGAAGAAAGTCGAGTGCTTACATTTGAGATCAGACTCTGTCTATAAATGAACTAACGAATATTATTTGTAGTTTCGCTTATCAGTTTATGATTGAGGACAATTTTGAATGAGGCTGACTAAAGTAACTTGGACCACCGATTAGAGTCACTAAGCCATGCTTATCCGTTGGATTGTGGTATAAAAGCCGTCAGAAAAGCAATCCCTTTTCCAGTTATCCAGATTATTTTCGGACCCCAGAGGAAATAACGTTCAATCCGTGAGTGCTAAAGGGTACTTGTTAGGCTGCGTTTCAACAGCGGATTGAACACACTACAATCATCTCATCTGTAACTTTCCTGCTCACCATTTCGCTTCCTAGTTTGGTACTTGCTGTCATTTTTGTCGTTCGCTTTAGCTATTTTAATATTTTCCAAACAGCCTACGTTACACGATTTTTCCTTTTAACAATAAACTTTCTATCCAGCTTGTGTCACAAACAGTCACTTTTATCGTTTTGTAAGAAGAGTATGCCGGCAGCGTTGTGTTATCCGGTGATGCACAGCAACAGACACACCGCTCGAGAGTGAACCGTTCAAACTTCTCATGGAATAACTAGCAGAAGGTTATGCAGACCTTATTAATCCCACACAAATTTCAAAAGTACACATGGAACCGAAAGTTTACACACAATACCAATATTACTTCTGTTTGTAGTATGGTCAGATTAATTGTCCACTTATTCGAAGCCGATGAGTTGACAAAGACAAACAAATTCCCAACAATCAATCAAAGGCGCACCGTTTCATTGTTTACACAGATTTCAAACTGATCTCTCCTGATTTGACAGAACTGCTGAAGAAAGGTAAACTTGAGAGCGTTCGGAAATCAAACTCATCTTAAGCTACAGGGTGGAGTAAGACGATGAATTCTAAACTCCTTTGAGTTTGCTCTGATTTACCTTTCTTATAAACAACCATGAGAAAACGAAAGTTTAGACTAGTAAACGGACAAGATAGCGGTAAGCATCACCGCTAGGGAGTTGGAACCGATAATTCATTTTCTTCGTAAAATGAAGTCGAAATACACTAGGATGAAGGATTTCACGAAGAATAAGACCAATTAATAGCGGTATTGGAAGGCATCGTATACCACTCAACTGACAGGCTCCCTAGTTTCTTGCTATCCGTGCCATTATAGATGGAAAATAAGTCATACCACAAGTAATTTGTTGGTTGCACTGCTTCTCAACTATCTAGATTCCCAAAAATATTGAGATTTTTAAGAAAGCCTGTTACTTAAGGGATAGCGAATAAATTGTGTACACGTGTATACATACATACAGAATTGAAAGGAGGCATGGTTGAGTGTGTCTATATAGAATTAGAAAAGACGGAAAGAAGATGATGATCAGAATCAACAAAAGATTTGAAGGCAATCAACCTACGTGTTATAAGGTTTTGAACTGCGATCAATTAAATACGACTATAAAGCAAACTGACAAGACAGCTGCATAGAAGCTACAAAGATATAAACGCATCCATGATATTTGACTGGACGTCCAAAAGAAATAACGCGAATCTTGGAAAGTGAATCTTTTACTTTAGCAAAAACAAGGCTGAGGTGAAATATCCCCGTCACATTGTGGTACAATCTGGTATCCAGATAGTTTTTAAAAAATGATGACCAGGAACAAACTTGTTTTTGATTTGTGTTTCGGAACAAGCATCGAACAGATGTCATTGGGTCGTTCCTATAATAAGAACAAATGAAAAAATCGACATACACAAACCTGTTGAACGATAAACAGCATGCTTTAGACAAGCTGGCTGATTTGTTTAGACTATTCAGTACGACGAGGAAAGGGGACGGTCACGAAAGCTGGACGCTAAAGGCACCGTCCCTGCACACTTTATCCCAAAACA
The DNA here is from genome assembly GCA_013368495.1 of Paragonimus heterotremus. Taxonomy (NCBI): domain Eukaryota; kingdom Metazoa; phylum Platyhelminthes; class Trematoda; order Plagiorchiida; family Troglotrematidae; genus Paragonimus; species Paragonimus heterotremus. Next base: position 51,763 of record LUCH01000286.1, on the reverse strand, counting down.
CTTCTTGAGAATGGGCAGTAGACTCACACAAAAAAAGGAAATGGAGAAAGAACTGTACATTACAGAACACCAGAATCCGCGACAAATAAGAAAGATTATTGGTTAGTTATGCTCGTGAAACTGAAATGATTTGAAAACTAATCATTTACCGTTATCATGAGAGATGGTTGAACACCATACCTTTAAAAAAAGAAGACAGTCAGAAACATTACCGTAATCGAAGAAACTTAATCAGACAACTCTGCGTTTAGCATCCAAGAATGATGGAATTAAGTGAATGGGATAGAACAAACCGCCAACGGTGAACCAAGAGAACTAAAATAGGTATACTTGTATTAATTGGTGCAGCTGTTCTGTTCCATCAGCCATCAACGAGGTAGTTTCACAAAATCTGCCAACATTACCAGAGTTAAGCAATTTCTTCTTTGTGAGATAATTTCTGAATAAATCTGTAAGATGCTCGACCAAAAGTTTAGTGCGCTTGTTGAGTAAAGATAGCAACAGTTAACCTGACTGTCCCGCTTTGCCAGCTTCAAATTGTATCTATTCTCGACACACAGCAATGCATTCGATAGGCAAGGAATTGTTAGCTGATGGAAGCGACTCTCACAAAGAAACTGAATGTTCGCAGAACTCACGAATTTACCTTCCGACTCGTCACTGTCGTACAGGGTTTTTATGTGGGGTAGCTAACATAGCTTAGACGTTTCATCAGCCTTCAGAGTTTATGGGGCATTGTCTAGGTGTGTATAATATTAAGGTGGTGTAATTCATTTTTAAGTGCTGATAAAGGTGAGTCCATTGTTACGTGGTCATATGTGTGATAAGTACGTTTATTCATCCGACGGATTGTTGTGAGTGAAGAAAAGAAGAAGCTATCTGTACACAAAATGGGTCCTTCAGAGGTAATGGACATTTAGCAAAAGTTGAAATAATTAATCAGTTGCTTAAGTTGCACAGAAAAGATCTTGATGAAAAATGGATCACTGTAGTTAATTTCATTTCTGATCGAAGCAACTGTATAAATGCTGAAATTCAGTTTTGTTGTAAACAATAGAAAATCATGACATCCGGGTAATCTGATTCACCCAGTGATTACTGTTTCCTGATAAGAAAATTTGTGGGTTATTTACAAAAGTTAGACCTAGATGAACTTCTGTTTTCTAGGTGAAATGGCAATATTTCTTAGAAAGAATATTGTAAGATATCTGGTGTAAAATAAATACATACACGTGCATTAACATGTTCGTACACGACTGTGAAAGCAGTCAACAAACAAATGGTTCTCTAGCAAAACACAAATATTACGAAGATAGATCATCACGCTATGCTACACACAAGTAGTCAGTCGGAGTCATGTATTCATTGGTATAACCCCGGGGCTATACGGGTAAGAACGTTGGAACACACTCCGACAAGAAGTATTTCCCCTATATCCACTCGGCACAAAATGTTGTGGCTTCTTCTTATTATTATTCTACGCAAATAAATGTTTTTGTTTGAAGTGGTGATGTGGCATATACTCCCGGCCTCGAATTTTGATTGGGCAATATTGTATTAACCGCCTTCATGATTTACCACAAAAGTGTGGCCAATCACATTTTAATACGGAAAGTGAAGCTTAATCCAGGATACAACACCTACTTCTTAGATATTACAATTCATACGAGCCATAGTATATTTAAGTTTTGTACATAGTGACTGATGTAACTGACAGTTGTGCCAAATAACGAATCATTAAACGCAGTCCACATAACATACTTCGCGGATCATGTTGTGGAACAAAAGTCATCAGCCTAACTGGAGTAATTTTTCATGCTACAATGGAACCATATCTTTTATAGCTTGAGTATCTTCGCGTCATACATTTAACGTTAAACCTCTTACGGAAGTTAACAGGACAGGTCGCATCGTTTATCAGCTTTGCAACTCCGTTTTATACTTCCTACACCATTGCTTCTCACGTTTGTCTGATTCTCATGTTTCTTGCTGCGACTTCCTGATACTGGCAACGTACGAATACAATCAGTTAGATAACCTGTTGGCGAATATTGGGACATTTTTCGACAGCCAGTGCATTACTGAAACGATTATTATTTCACGTCAGCTTAGTCCACCGAAATAAACGACTGTAGACACAGTCAAAAAAACAGTTTATTAAAAAATTCATTGTTAATGCAATTCAAAGTCAGACTAATGTATATAGGCACGCGACGAACACAGCCAGAAAGGTTCGTTGGTTTTATGATGTTAATATGCCGCCCCGTTAGAAACCACAGTATTTTTTGGCAATAACGCTGACGTCGTTTGGAATTTTGGTAAAGTAGTTTGCATCCCTTATGGAATTTTTTTCATTCAAACAATAAACGCGTATCCGTTTGTACGATTATGGTGGAAAACGAACTATGTGATGGTATTTATCCACTGACTTATTCCAAAACACTAGCTATAGGGAAATATTCCTCATGAACTTTCCATGAATATACCATACTATACAGTATCTCAAAAGCTGATTGTTAGACAGAACCATTTAAAATGTGATCTTTTTGTGTATGCAGTGGTATGCATTTCCGTAATACTTTTGGTCTCCCATAAACTCATAAGCATTTTGTCATTTGTTTTATTTCAATAAAACTGTTGAGTGAAAATCAGTTTCGCTTAGTAATAAGAAGCGTACGCTATTCGCAAGTCTTTAACAGGCCAAAACAAAAAATGCTGTATGATACTAACTCTTCGTGTATTACTTCCGTATGCATAGAGAAGAACGCTGATCATATCTGCAGCGAGCCCCAAACGACAAGAACAGAAATTAGACATAACGCAAACTAACAAAATTAGGGTCACTTACACTGTAGCAATACTGGTTGCGACAGCGCTACCTTCCTCGTAGAAACATTGGTTCGTGTTTCCTAATCAACATCCTCTGGTTTCAATTATTTTCCAACAGTGTTCTTTGCAAACGGGTCGACCAAATCACATGTATTCATGAGATGTTTAGCGATCGAAGAAGCCGAGTTCCGGCTTATGGACCATTTTTCCGTGGGCAAAAGTTGCCAACACTTTCAGTGACATTGTCGCAGAATTGATCCTGATTTTAGAAGTAAACGTCACGTTTAACTCCCTTGTTTGTTGTCATGCCCCCGTAGTGTACATCAAATGGTCTTACTTACAAGAACTAAGGAATTTAACGAAATGTTCATATTTCGTGATGTTGGACCTTCAGCCATGTTGATATATGGAATGTTTTTTATAAATACTCTCTTACCGTTTGCAAGATCTAGCTTTGTTCAAGCCATTGAATAGTAAACTTTTCAGTTAGTAAAGTTTGGTTCTGAATGTTCAGTCACATGTCCGTACGTTCTGGTCAAGATGTATGTAGGTTTTACGTCTTCTCTATTCTGAGCACACCTGAATATGCGTGCTCCACTTTAATCGTCCGACTTTCCACTTCCGATTTCTTCCAATTTAACGACTATTATTTCTTCCCAATTCATTCTTAATCAGGGTTGTGTTTTGAACCAGCCAATGCAGTTTGGTCGCATTCGAGTGAAATGCAGGGCATGCGAACATGCGTTCAAACCATTTTAGTCATAATAAACAGGTCGTTTACGCGAACTATTGTTGTTCACTTACAGTGCGAAACATAGTGATAAATGACGGCTAGTCCGGCTACCGATTTATTTAACAACGGAATCAGAACATTGTCGTTGATCGTTCTACATCGTCTGGATTGGCATAATGATAGAGAAAAGAAATGTTTGGACAGACATGGAAAGCAGATTGACTGATTATCGGTGCGTTCTGGCCGGACGGAAAAGTTGTTGCAGGTAAATTAGTGTAATATTTCGAGGCAATTTCGGGCATTATATATGTTGTGTTGATAATGTGTAAAACTGGTGCTTCCACCAAAAAGCTTTGTTCATTAGAAATGCATCTGCCATGTACTGCGCGCCGTAGATGGTTGACTGGCATACTGCTTCCGTTACGGCGATTAGCCACTGGGCGACTTTTAAATGGTGAGTTGAACTGCGCTGGCCTTTATAAACTGTTGATAGTCGGACATGAGTGTTGGTAGCTTAGTGTTGCTTAGTATGGCTTCTACCTTGTTTGTGAGATCGGTGTATATTGGCATCGGCTGAATGATGATTTAAACATTGGTACTTCTTAAAAATGCAGCGAAGTATCCGGGCTTTTCTCGTTTGTTTTTAACAATCAAGCGTAGTAGATTGTCACGGCATTAACAGTTACCAGACCGTAATGATAACATACCGATTGTCAGTCGCTTGCTTGTTCATTTCGAACTACACGTTGCTGAAAACCACTCCAGATTCTCTCATTTAAGGGTGCAACGTCCGAAGATCTGTATGTTTGGTTCAAGATCTTAAGAGCTTGAGGGTTTTTAGCTAAATGCCACCAGTTGTGACGGCTGGACAATAGTTTCATTGTTGCTAAGAGAAAGTTATGTCGGATGGTTTACAGATGTAAAGGAAAAGTGAATAAAAGTGTAAATTGAAAATCACTCATAACTCATAGCTTTGTAAGGTTGTGAATTCAGGCAGCCTTTTGTATTCTCCGCGTTGTTAGATAACGTGCTGGTGATATTACTCTCCCAATTCCAACCAGTTAATGGAAACGTCAATGTTATATTTTAGATTGGGAGTATACCAGTAAAGTATCAACCAACAACCCCAACGTAACTATCAATGACTCAAATGATGCATCGGAAACATGACAAAACCAAACACTATAAATGCATTGTCAACACAGATACCTAGAATGAGAACCAGCAAAACACCACAACTGGACCATTTGTGGTGTGCTCACTGATATTCATGAATAAACTCAAGAAGTCGTGCAAACAAAACAAAAAACTTCTCGATAGCGACTGTCATTTGTGCCAATTTCCCGTACTAATCGGATGAACTCACGTCCTGTTACTGACGTTCTAAGAAACCCTGAAGCTGAAAATGTTTGTAATTCAGTGGTCACATTTATTAACAGCTATATAGCAGTGATTGAATTGTTCACAATACAATATCACTGAAATATATTCGTATTGAAACTTGACAGTGGGTGTTCTTTCTTAACCAACAGACGAGGTCTGGTTGTACTGGATCATTACACTTTAAACCAGGCTTTGCTAAATTGGCAAACTATCTAACCATTTCAAGTCACGAACTAAGTCTTTAGTGCCGCGGGCGAAAAAAGTGCTATCGTAATTACGGCGAGCTGTCTGATTAGGCAAGTTGTGAACTGAAGTGTTTAGCTAGTATGTTCTAGGCAATATTTCGGAAAACATCAAAACCTTGATTAGGTTTGTGACCTACTGAACTAACTATGGATCTTGATAGGTTTACAGGGCTTACAGGCTCGTCGAGACCCACTGTTAAAGTGAGTACCGGATTACGATTCGACATAAATTTGACCGACCTCACTAGCCATCCGTTCTCAGTCTACCCTTATAAAAAATTAATATAAATTGTAACGAATCCATTAAAACAGGCTTGCCCGTCGCACTATTTTTCCTAACTACTTGGGAAATTTTTCCGCGAGTTTTCAAACAGTTTATTCACAAGAATAATTACAAATTTAGGTGACTGTCTGGTTGCAGTGCGTCCCAGGCAGCATTAATCTTAAACAGTTTCGCATACAAACAAAGTGAATGAACAAACAGAGACAATTTTTTAAGGCAGTAAAACATGGATCATCCCTTGTAAAGATGGTAAAAACAAACTGAGTATTCAACAGAAGAACTTTAATCAAAACATTGATTGCCTACTGAATGCATTGTTTTTGTGTCCCGTTTGTTATTGTTGGCTTAGGAAAAAAACTAAAGTTGGGTGATTTTTCCTTACTGGGAAACCTTAAAATAATAATATTGAAACGGAGGTTACGCCTTGTCAGATAAAATTAGGCGATCTTACAAATTAGATCAATCGTTCCGTTTTTTCCGTCATAGGACATCCAGTCATGGAGAATAAATAACTAAATCTAGTATACATCAAAGTTTTACAAATTAGGTTGCATTTCCTGGGATCTTAATAACAATGTCACAGGAAGTCCGATAACACTTAAGGAAATTTTTAACTTCACATTAAAAGGATCGTCTTTTCGATAGCTGCGTTAGCAAATGATTATCCCACTGCTCATGAGAATCGTGTTATACCATTTCGCTCTTAGTTTATTGAACAAATAAAGTAATAACAGTGGTCCGATAATTCACACCATTATGAATTAAACACAACCCACACTTGATTGCAAGCTTCACATTCACAGATGAGCGTCTTGACTAGCCTACTTCGAAAGAAAAAACACTAAGAACGAGTTTCACTCTTCAGGAAGCCGAATTACAGTGTATATCTTCGCTGCACCGGAATTCACACTCTTGCCTTTCTGCTTCCGTTGATGTCACAATTGACGCGACCAAATAAGCATATCCAAGCAGTCGAACATAATTGTGTGTGTCGTATTCAGCTCGCCTTGTCATTTTGAATGCAGGATAAACACAATCGCCCTGTCCAATCCAGTGGATAACCCACGATCAAAGCTTGTTAGTTAGGCCGAAGTTATCGCCTTCATTGAGCCAGCTTAGCATAGTTCAAATCTTTAGTGGAAGTTGGAGGTACTGACAAATACATGCTGATGTATTTCATAAGTGATTTCTACAACTTACTGGCAACAGTCACCATGAACCACAGTTGTTTCCGACTTTTCGACCTCCAAAGTATTGGAACAAATATGGTTTAACTCATGGTTGAGATATCAAAACACTGCAAGCCGTAGATGACTTTGTTTCTTCCAGCGCTGCCAAAGTGTGCTTATCGACTAGATATTATCGAATATTGGTGATCCTTAAGAGAAATCAAACTGGAACATGATCGCTCACTGGAATGCGAACTTTATGTTGCTGTCTCACTATCTACTCGGTTGTGTACGCGCGTTACACGTTTGTGCATGACTTCCGAAATTGCCTTGAACGGTGACGGTTGAGGTGTTATCGATAAGTAAAACCAGGTCTGTCACATCAAACGTATGTCCAGTGGTTGAGCCGCGACAAGCTTTAGCAATAAGGTAATCTTATCAATTCTGTAGTGACGACGAACTACGGAAATAGCCATCACAAAACTGTGGACTTCAGAATCGTCTGCCAACGTTCTCAACAGATGTCGAAAGGTTGTCGTCCTGTTAGGGTGTTACTCCCCAAAGTGACATCTTAACTTGGGCTTTTCCCCCGATGGATCCGACTCGGATGTTAGAAATGCGTTCTAACTAAACTACGACTGTTCTGCACCTGTACAAAAATATAAGGACTTAAGTGTCGCACCAAACTAGTGCAGATTGGGTAGACAGACTGTAGTGTGACCAAATATGTTTCATTATGGTATTGCAAGTGGTACGCGATTTTCGTCCAACTTCACCAGAAACTCATCTATGGTTCACTGTTTGCCACCATCAATCAGATGTATATTCCCGGTGAAGCATGACTGCCAGAACTTTTACATAAACAGCAAAAGCTGAGGTTAGAGAGCAACTTCTCATCTTCTTACCACTTTTGTCTTGTTTAATGACCACTTACATTACCCCAAACCCTCTAATGGATCAGAAATGACGGTTATTATTTTGGCATTCCAACTTAACTGATCGTCGATCTGTAGTAACATACAGTTATAAAAATATGAGTTCCTTTCGATGTACACTATCAGACCGTATTCTAAGTATCAATTTTCTTCTCGCCTGCACGTGGCATATATATATATATAAACGTGAATTCGAATCAACAATTTCCTATTACAAATTTCGGTCCACATCCGTTAGACCGCTGTGTAAGTCCACGTCAGTGGAAATTAGATGACTGGCTTGGGATTTTCTCAATACGCACATTACTTTACTACATTAAGTTAAGGGTTAGGGGGAACATTTATTTCAGTTCGTATTCCTACGGTCGTATTTGTTCGTGGTGCAAAATGGTCATGATATTGATCCTAACTTCTCATGCACTACTTGTTGTGCTAATACACAGCAATCAACACGTGTTGCATGAAAGAGGGTATATCCGCTATGGCATTCGTTACATTCAAAACTAGTGAACTAAGTACATACACATTCCAAGTTTCTGTATCCGTATGATAAAATATCCAAACACCGACGCATTCAATGAACAATCAACGAAAACAACGTTGGTAATAATGTGTCTCCTTCAACTTTGTAATTTTTGGCTTTACTGTCCTGTATATGGTCACCATAATGATGGCAATGACTGCAACCTCATGAGTATATCTTGTCACATTGTTTTCAAGGTCCATGATTTAAGTAAAAGAAAGCTTGTTATTTTCACACAGTAGTATAGTTTCTAGTCACGAGATACATAACTTTCCGGTGTTATTTGATTTTGCTTCGTAGATCGCCCCAGGACATTTCAATGAGTCACACGATTTTTGAATATGGATACTCCGTTTCACGGTTTTTATAATGAATTTCTAATGGAATCTATATATTCAGTCTTCGACTCACAATGTCTTGGAATAACCTATGCTGTCAGCTGCATCACTGACAATAAGTTAAACAAAACATGATTTTTACTTTTAAGAGAGCCCCAACAACTTCTGGTGACTTGACTTCATAACCAAATTGATTACCTCGTGATCAAAACTACTTGCTGGTGTCTCTGTCAAAATCTACATTCAGCACGTCGAACAATTCCTATGGTTTCTAGTGAGTTTTTAGGAAACTTTATGGTGGATTGACGTTTTCTTACAAGTTAATCGAGTTAGCATTCCAAACTCTCAAATGACACAGCCGTGAAGACTGTGTCTTCTATTTCATCCTGAAGTGGAGGCCTGATAATGATGGTCCAGCATGACCAGTTTCTTATTTACAGAGTCGCATCAGTGTGTTTGGATAATAGTTCTTCCATTAGATAACGGCAATATGTTATTAAATAACTTACCATCTCTAGTTACTCTTGGTGTGTATGACCTTGTTTGGAACTCTGCCAGCATGCGTCTCCCACAAAAAAATGTTTCGTTCAATTTTTATCATGTCTGTGAAAGTTAATAACAAATTAAAATTCGATGCCAGTAGAGGACTTGGATCGGGTTTTACATTCGGAAACAAACAATTTGGTGTTACATAGCATCATCTCAGACACCATGCTATTTTCTACTACGTACTCAAAACGGAAATGGGCTAATATTCCTGTACTGGTCAAGATAACTGTTAACATATTCTGATTTCACCTTCAGTGCATGTGGAGTATGAGTTCTGAGGCTAATTGCTAGCAGAAATAAACATACAAATGATTCAATACATTCTAGCAGGTAGATTTTAAAATGAGTATTGACCAAATCAAAGTCTTCTGGAATAAGCATCAGTCTACAATAATCCGGCTCAACTGTCCGGAAACCACAGGAAGCGTGGGAATTCGATACAATCTAACACATAATGATAAAACACAAAAACAACTTGAGTATAATTCTCACTTATGTAGGATTCGTCGAAGATTGTTTGTACGTTTGTCGTGCTGTGTTTAGCATGGTGCGGAACGTTAAATTCGCTGAATCATGTACGGTTTATATGTTGAAAGCTGATCTTAAATTTGCTCTTATATGTATCTGTTATGTGCACTAAAGACTCATTATGAACTGCGTACCATGACTGCACATAAAAGGTTTGCCTTTTATTTTCATAACTAACCTCCCTCTAGCATCTATCTATCATATGTCATCCATCTATTAAAACTTTCTTTCTCACCACTGTTTCACACGTTCTCACCTGTATCAGTACCCGATTGTCCTGATGAACTAGTTTCTCGCTGACTGGTAGCGATTTTTGAAACCTTATATGGTTGCCTTATTTTGAGCTTCTTTTCTGCTGGACAGTTTGTACATCCGGTTAATTCCTGTTAAAGATGAGAAGACACTTTTATTGTAATTTGGTCAACAATACTGTGTAAATTCCAACCCTTGTGATGACCTTTCCTGATTTTATTTTTCGGACTCGGAAACTAGTCCTGCTAACATGACTGTCTGAATATGCGTTATTGGAATTGTCGTTTACAGATTACTGTGTGGATTGTCCTACATCGCCAAGAACGATTTAACAATGTATATTCTGTAAACTTTGAGAATATATAGCGGATTTCATTCTATCAAAATGGACTTGTTGTTAACAAGCTATTCTTTCATCATAATCGTTAAACTCATCTACAGTAATGAGATAACAAAACTGGTCAATCATCCCAGTAAACCTAAAATTGATAAGAACAGTATGCACACAATAGTGGATACATAAGGAATAATTCCGCTTTTGGAAGGGCCAATAATGCTTCCAACAATTTCACTGGGGAAGATTAGAAACTTCTCATCCTGAACGTATGCGAAAAAGACTATACACAAAACAGTGTGTTTATCTTAGCTATAGGTAATGCAAATACACAGTGTTATAAAGTTGTTTCATTTAGAAATTCCGGTTACTGATCCAATCAAACGCAGGCAGCACTAGATATGTTAGATCTCCCTTTACTGGAAATGCATGATGCCTTGGAATTTTAACGGTGTCTTCTACTTCCCCCGGGTGTGTGACCTGATGGGTGGCAATTAAATATCCGAAAGAACTACAAATCTCTCTGTTACCATACTTATGATGGGTAATTTTGGATTTTAACAGAAAACAAATCATTTTTAGAACAGACATGTTTGCCAAATTAATGAACAGGGCTACAAATAACTGTTTCGGTTCAACGGACTTCACTATATCCACGATGTTACTAATTATTAATGCCATTAAATGCTTCGCGGGTTAATGGCCAAAACAGTAGATCCAAGTCTCTGTCCATTTGTATTCACACAGAGAGTATGTTTTCAATAGTCTGTTCTTTGTTACTTCAAGCAGTCCACACAATCTCTGATAAATCATTTGACTGAAAAAACACCTTGAAGTAATTGTTGACCTACTTTCTTCTCATAGATTAACAGCCATTGTAATTGTATACAGCTTGGGAGTTTGAACAAAAGGAAAACTCTAATCTAATGATTCTTTCTGAATAAAGTTCTTTGGAGTAGTTGTCGAAAAGCAGGCATTGCAATCTATATACATATATGTAAACTTAAACTCCGATTACTCCGTAAAACACGATTTAATGCTTAACGGTGCAGTTAGCAAGAAGGTGGCATTGTTAAAAGCATGATAGAATATGTATTGTGAGTAAAATCCGAGGTTTTGTTATCCGAAAATAATGGCAAGCTAGACTCTGATACTGATGACTGACAAATGTATTTTTTGTCTTCTAAATATCACAGCAACCAATCATCCTGATAAAATAAGAATTCACCTTGACCTTGGTAAATCCTCGTTAAAATTGAAAAGATCTTTAATTGTCCAACAGCCGAGTTAACGGACAGTGTTTCAGCTCAAAAACCACACTGCAATTGCTGCTTGAATCGAAATGTTGAAAATGTCTATCTCAGGATCTAATTGCACTCAAGTAAACACTTCAAATTTGTCCTAGCATAGCCATTTCGACTGTACAACTCAGTTAACTGTGAAAGCAGAACCTCATCCGTAAGGAGTATTCATAGAATGTATTGCCCGATAATTCCCTAAATGCTTCCACAGTCCAATTTCTGAGATGGTGCAAAGTATACAACGTCAAATTTATTGTGAATTGCCTACACACTAATGATTTTATTGCAGATTCTCAGCCCCCTATTAACGTACAAATGTTATACATGCGAACTTCAAACATTTGAAGAAGGCTTCGCAATGTTACTCATACAAAAACAGTATACACTGGAACGGCTTCTTGATTTGTGTACTTGTTGACAAAGATCGACTGCGTTTAAGTAGGTTCTTATGGGTGGTTTACTTGTCCAGACTGTCCCTCACCTATAAGCCATTTTCGTCAGCATCATATGAATTGCGCTTTCTGGAGGTTGTGACCATGAGTTACTTATTACTGTAGTATGGTCAGATCTTTTTAATCGATTAAATAATTTTGCTTTTCGACTACTGAACTTTCCGTTTATTGCTGAACTATAGTTGAGAAGCGCGCTCCGGGTCCTCAAAGAAATTGTTGTTTTTGTTCATATATCTTAAAAACTTCGAAGTACTACAACGAACAATGGTTGTAAATTTGTACTTACAACAATGTGATCCATAAAAGACCATCTCTTGTATGACATTTTAAGGATCAAAGCTTAAATGCTCGTATTTCGGAATGGCAAGTCAAACTGTTCGCGCTACGCTATTTAATCGTGATGTTTTGGTGGATTGTTCTATCAACTTTCAATATAACTGTTATTCGAAGGATTGGGCAGCTCACGTATGATCGTATGTTGCAATATATTTGGAAATGTGATTTAGAGAGTTATACTAAACGGTCACTATTGGAATTACACATGAGCCAGAAATATACAAACCCATGAGTTTCTGTCGAAATTCCGATAGGATGAATTAGCTGGTCATAGTAGGATTTTAGCATCACGTAAGTCTCGAAATGACAAATGTTCAATATGAACAAATTTTTCTCTTTAGAAGATACATCTCTTAACGTAATACGGATATTTGAAGGATAGTCGATCCACAGTTCTAACCCTACCGAACTTTTGTATCACTGTCTAAAAATGAAAGACATACTAAACTCTTAGACCATTCTAGGATATCAAAGTAACTTGTACTTACGTTAGTAAACAGATGTTCGAGATCTTTTCTGATAATTTTCCTTCAACTGATCGTTCTACTGACACGCTGGACTGTTGCTCAAAGTGCTCCATCGGCTTTAAGAAGGGAAACGGTGATCTTGTTGACAATTCCAATTTCAGCTTGGAGAAAAGTCTTAATTGTAGAGTCGTCAACCAGAATTACCAAGACATTACTGTGTCACCTAGAAAGATGATGGGACAGTTGGAACCCCACTGACATGCGAATGTGGCTGACCATTTGTATAGGATAGTTCTGTAATCGAAATATCGTACAACTACATTGGTTAATTTTTATTTCAATTTGCAGAGAACTTCTAGTCTTCGGGTCATCAGCTGGAGATGGGTGAACAGTTTCGGTGCCTCCTTTGGAGTCGGACGAGCCCTCTGAACGTAACTTAGTCGCTAATGTGGTTGAACATTTACACGTCATAATTCAGTCATGCGCCCTGCCAGACCAGAGGCAAGCTGGTCAACACGGTTGCTTTATAAAAAGATGACCGGAGGTCTAATCCCAGCCATAACAAGAACATGCATCATTGACGAACTCTCACCGGAGCAAGGCTCGATTATAGTGCTTCTTTTCGAGAGATTGACAAGTCTGTAACAGTGCAACATCTGTGGTCAACTCTGGGTTATGTTAAATTAATAGCAACTGTCTCGTTAATTTTAACTGAAAACCATGCGATAATGACTTTACATAAAAGTTTGAAGTCATCGTTTACAAACTTGAGCACATTACTGATTATTAATTAATCAAGCACTGGTTGATATAAATTGAATCTCACACACGATGTCTCAGGTCGATAACCTTTCATCATGTGCTTTCTACCATGAGGGTTATGGTGAAAATGCATCCTGTCCCCTCACTTAAAAGGGATTAAATGCTAAAACTGCGTGATTATCTACGCTTCTGTTTACTGTTGCATAATATGATTGCAAAAGTTAGTTTACAATCAACTAAAAAGCTGGCAGTTAATTTGTGCCGTTTACAGCAAATCCAATGGTCTGGTGTGAAAAAGTGCACGTGGCTTAAAAGGCAGATAAGTTATCAAACAAAAATACTGACCCCGCAAACAGCAATAAGGAAGCGGTGCTCGTCTGATTTTACATCATTCGAACCGGGTTGGAGGATAAGGTCAAAGTACAGAATCAGAAATATCCAAAGTGCTTCACAAAAGACTAACTACAACAGTTCAAACAAACTCCGGGTCTCAAAATAGAACTCAACAAAAGGCAACGACAGAAGACCGTTAAGTTGTGAGAATTCTCGGAATTTTCACAAAATTACATTCGGATATGGTTAGAAATAAACGTGAAATCCCACAGAAAGTATTGGATTGCTTACAGTGGATCAGTAACCACCTAGTGAGATGTGCAATTTGGGAGGCTCACCTAAACAGTACTTTGATTATGGATATATCGTATTTAAACCAAGAAGATCAAACATGCCAGTGATCGTTTATTTGCGTGTTGCAACTGTTTCCATCGTCTTCAAGAACACAAGGTGTTGTCATTTTAACAATGGGTTTTGAGACGAGAACTACGGATATATTTTGAAAACTGCAACTTCCAAAGAGCAAATAACTTCCCTGTAATTAAATTAGCCTATGATCGAATAACCAGTTTGCCTTCTTTCTCACTTATGCACTGAGTCCAGAGCTTTTCAAACATTGCCGGTGAAACATATATTTCTGGTCTCCGTGTCACCACTCTAAGTCAGTGAATCAGTGAAGGATGAAAACATGGATGCGGAGAAGAAGTCATGACGTAGCGGACTTCACGTGCTGCATAAACGGCGTCGGCCGATCCATACAAGTTGGGCACGTGTGGAAGCCATATGACATTTACATCATTTTGGACAAGTTTTAATTTGTGTAAACTAGATCGTTGTAAGCATCCCTGTCTATACAGCCTTCTGTTTACGCTTGAAACTGATGACCACAAACAGCCTCAGTGGTTTCAAAGTAGAAGTCGTTCACAGTCAATGGTGAATAGGCTCGTTAACATTTTGCTGCTCTTCAGATGTAACCGGGTTCGCGAAGATCCTGCTGTGGATGTTCATGTTTCTTCATTTGGAGCATCTCACGATGGGGTGGAGAATTCCTGCTCCATTTCGCCGAAAATTTAATGAGAGGTAATTGCTTAACTCAGGTAGAACTTAACTAGCGAGGTGTATGGTTATTTTTAAAACAGGCGTGTTGGGAAGCCTTCTAACGGCCTGAGTTTGAGTCATTTGTGAGTACGGTTCAAATAAGCCGCAATGTGGCAAGCTGTAAAATTTATTCCATGCGCCCTGTAGTCACACTTGACGTGTCGGCAATCTCAATCGAACTTGCCGTCTGTCAGGGTCACCTGATTAGTATATTACAAAGATTTAGTGATAAGCCCTAAAATAACCTTTTTCTCGAGCAACAACCTTTCATCAGGACTGTTATCCTTAAGCCTACGAATCATTCAGCAAGTTTGTTCTCAGAGTAACTAGAAACAAGAGCGCATGTTTTGTTCTCACACTGTCCAGAAAGTCGTATAGACTCAACGATTTTGAAGAACTTCACTGAATTGTGGAATCCACACGTATTGTCAAAGTGCTATCTGAATTCAGACCAACAGTTAAAAGAGAGCGACGGACGTTCACATACCGATTGATGTTATCACCAAAGTGGTAGATGCTAGAAGTGGTAATTTGTACTCAAATGTCTTGAGGACGCCTAATTTCCATATCAGGACTTCACAATACAGTATCTAGAACTGAAATCTGTTGACTCGAGCAATCCGATAATTCAAACAACCAACGACAGTAAGACAAACATAAACATTATCATGCCATAATTTCTTCTGATTTGATTCACATACATTGTTGTAGTCCTAGAGCACCAAAAATATCGACATTAATATTCTATTGTCCATCGCTCCTGGTGCACTAACTGTCCATGGACTACGTTGCTCTAGCGGTGTCCGGACTAAAGTTGAACTGTTAGCTTAACACTGATCAACCTCGTCCACACACAGTCTCATCTAGAATGTCACCTAGCATGGTGATGAAATGATTGCAAACTCATTCCTGAAAGATGGGAAATTAGATGAGCAACCACAACAGACCACTTAGCAAATTGCCGTAACGGTAAGTGATTTATTTGTTATCTGTGGTAAGCCTAACATAAAAACTGACCGGAACACAGTGTGTCGATTTGTTGGGCCCAGGCAGCAAAACATGTTAAACAGATAATCAGTAGATAAAATTGATTCACAACGGGATACATCTCATTGCAACTAATAAGAAGTGTCAGAGTAACCTTCGTTTGTATATTCATCGTAAGCATCTATATGTTCTGATGAAGTGTGATTATATAGACATTAAATTTTATGAAATCTATCTTCAAACATAAATCGGTAAGGTAAACTTTACTCAACTGCAAGAGAACATTCGATCAGAACAACAGATTGGTAATGAGGTTAGTGGAAAAATATAAAAGCATACTAATTGTATGACTGACTTGTGAAGAATTGACAATGAGTTATATCGTCTAACATACAGCTGCAGAAGGTTAACTTTAGTGAATATGAGAAGAACAATCCATACTACTTTCTACCAGATGCAGATTTGATGCGTGGGAACTGCACATAGTATTAATGCTGTAATTTGGATCTGCTTATCTGAAAAGTGGGACGGTTGTCGCGTGAAACCATGTGTCAACAATCGTTCAAAGAAGAAGTGTTGTGACCTTGTGGATGGTCAGTTTGTTATGCTCAATGTAAGCTTTCGGGCGCTGCAACAAACTAACTTCAGACAATTCACAGGGTAACCATATGCTTAAGAATGGTACACAAGATTTACACCACATGAATTAAGACATAACAAGGGACATTGGCTGTCCGGCTTTCTAGATGTACGAATGTAATACAATAATACTTGCGACCACTAGTACCTCATACACTTGAAGGGGGAAGGGTGTTAACAATGCAGCAACAGGTTAGATATGTAAGTTTTTTAGTATTGGGAAACTTACCATCTATCAGCCCTACGAGAAAGTAAAGCTCAACATCCCTGAAGGTGAGGAAAGAAACGCCAGTAGGTCTGTAGTTCACTGATAACATCAATATTTCTACATGCACGATTAAAGTGCCCAAGAAAATCCGGACATAATTTCAGATGGTTGATACAATTTAAACATGTTATTTTTTGAAATAAAATGAAAACTCCTTATTCCAGTCGTCCCGTATGATTTCCCTCCTGAAGATCAATAAGTTCATTAAGATCACTAAGTATTAGCAAGAATTACGTCCGTGAAAGAAATGTAATCACATACAATTAAAGTTTTAGTTGCAATAGGGAATGCACAGTCAATAATTTAAACTTCAACATTTTTGCCTAAAGACTTCTTCGAGGGGGCATAGCAATCCAGGTTTCTACAGTTTTACGGAAATAAATGGGATTCAACTTATGAATCACACATCTTAATGAACAGTTGAAGTTTTTGAGTATTACTTTGTTATATGATTTTCAAGTGAAATCTATCAGCTGATACACACATATAGTCAGCGAATGTTGCAGAAGCTGCACAAAATGTTATAATAAATCCGATTTAGCGTGAAACATCGTATTCCTCGGAATTTGGCATGTCTTGATATTTGGATTGTATTAACGAAGGCATGCTATATTGATCAGAACATCGTACGACAGGATATCCAGTTGACTAACAAAGCCCTAAGCTGAATATACTGAAATCTATCGTGGTACACCAGAAAACTAAATAAGCCCAGACGAAAAGAAGGTTCTGCCGACTGCTTTTGAAAACGCGTCTACACTACCTGGTTAAGAAGGGAAATAAATTCTGATTTCATGAAATTTTTCACCTATGTACTTACACAAGGAACCACAGGTTTGAGTGATTACGTCACCATTACATTCACTGAATTCTGCACGGCGGATATACGGAACAACCAGTGAACATTGACGTAAAGGGCTCATCGTCCAAATCCTAGAATAATAATAGTATAATAATAATAATATTCATTTACGTGAATAAGACCTAACGTTTCAGAGTAATTGCAAAGATAGTTGCTTCAATTCTTGCCGTGTGTAGTCAGTAGTCGGGATGTGTTAGAAAGAGAACATTGAGTGACCTATGAATTAGTAAGATGTAGTTGAATTCGACCAAAAGTTTTCAGCAATATTTGCGTGTACGGCATAACCGTATACAAATAAGTCAAGACAACACAAATATTTCTGATTAGTAATGCTGTGACAGTAATTAGAATAGAAATCCAAGCAAACTTTCTTTCAATCGGTTTTTCTTAAAGGTATATATTGAACACTGCTTGAAATTATCACACTAAGAATGACTTTTTGTCATATTTCTCTAAAAATGAACAAAACTTGAGTTTTCCTTTTAGCAGCGTCCGTAAGTAGCGCATAGCTTTACTTGCACATTGAGCCGTTTGAATACAGCGCCAATGAACCCGCACATGAATACGACTGACCTATCACGTAAATTCATAGAGAGTCATTGGTAGGTAAACCACAGGTTGTTACAACTTGAACTCCACGTACATGCGAACTCAGCTTCTGCAGTTAAATAATCCTCTTATTTCGGAAGGAACCGCCTGATTTGAGTTTCACTCCTGTTAGTGCACCTCACTGGAGTATGTCCACACCCAGACAGTTAGTTTTGGTCCAGTCCTTGTGACTGTGGAATACTAGTGTAAATACCTACGCCGGTAGCCACACAAGAGGCATGGTCAAATGATCACATTCAACTGTTCACTCACAACCACACACGAACTATATTCAATTAGCCACAGCCCTTTGAGAAGACGATGAGCAGAGTCGTTCTGTCCAAGTTGTCTGAACGACTTTCGAGAATGTACTATAACAGTCTTATCGACTCCACGTGATAAACAATGGACCAGGGCCTCTGGAATAAATTGAAGAGAAGTTTCCTTCAACCAGCTGTGTCATGTTTTAGTCAATTTCTCAAAGAAATTTAGGTACTACACACGTTTACACTTAAGTTACGGATTCAGTTTGTCCCCATTCGGTACCCCACTGGTATAAACTGTTGACCTGACTGTAATACTGTAACATGTCCTATGTAAGTTGATGATTGAGAAGTGAAGTAAATGTCTCACTATGTTGACAAGCAGAATGTTTGTCAGAGTACTATATTAACAAAAAGAAGCCATATTAGGAATAAACAACAAATGAAAAAATAACTAACTGAAAGCGAGGTATGTACATCACAGACTGGTTTATTCCTGATCAACAGCCGTGACAAGCTGGATGTGTGTGTGTGTATTTTATCCTTCCGTTTGACTGGGATCTCGTTGTTTGTCCATAAATGGATTCAACTTGCATTTGTTCTAAGTTGTTGATTCACACTGTCCAGCACAGCATGAAAATTAACTTTTTAACTTCCGTTGTTATCAACCAGTTCTTCCTTGTTAAAATATTCGAAAAATGCGTGTTTGCTGCGAGTTTCCTAGTTATCCTATTTGTTTCTCCATCAATGCTTCGAGGTGACTGTCTATTAAGTGGAACTGGGATGTGTACTGTTTTACGACACAAAATGACCAGATCTTTAGCAACTGAATTCATCGCCACAATTCTCACTCAGTTGATTGAGAAATCTACTGGCAAATCTAGTCAAAGCATTTTGTTGACACAGTTGATGTGTATCAAAAAGCAGTGACCACGATTTTTTTTTCATGATGAGATCAGGATTCGTACTAAGACATTTGAAAAAGTGAACGGCTATTGATTGTGAGCTAAATGGTTGTACTAATTAAAACAAAAATTTGGACATGGCTGTTTAGTTCCACGTACCCACGTGATTGCCATCTATAGAGTGCAAGCATGATGACACTTATACTCTATGACTGTCACGCTTGATTGCAGGAAATACGGAACGTGGGACATCTTCAAATATCTGACCATCAGTGCCTGTTGTCAGTCATACACTTCGAAATACACCAACAGTTGGGCACTCGTAAGGCTTGGAAATGGGCACTTGGTAACACACATCGACCTTGTGTATTCGGTCAGTCTCTAGATGTGTACAAATCATTTATTAACAATGCCAACTGATCACTTATCGAACCAAATGTCCCTTGCTAATGCCGCGGTTGATTGGCCAAAATACGAGGGGGACACGTGATAAAGTGGCCGGGACACACTATAAAGGTTATCTGCTTCGGCTTCAAGACTGGCTGCTCGTAATACATAGTCGCTGTGACCGGAGAGCGGACATTGGTGAATCGGGTTCAGTAACATGTTTGCTGTTGGATGGCCCATTCGTCTATAAGCCAAAGAAAAGTTCTTGGTAAGGCACAGAACGCTGTTAGAAAACTATCTCATGAAAGCCGACTTAAGTTCATTTATTATCCCTTGTTTCTTTTCAAAGTGAAAGCGATCTTGTGCAGTCGACTTTCCTGTAGACATGGAGACTTTATTGATGAAAAGCCATCTGCCACCCTTTCTCGTGTCAAGTCAATAGCAGTACAATGATGGCTGCGTAACAAATGGACAAGAGAGTCAACCACGTATCGAATGCTACCGGTTATGTTCAGCGTACACTAGTTATGATCTGGTCTCCCAATTCTGGTGCAGGCATGGTTTTAATAGTGCAACGAAAAACATGATCGCGCCTGACCTATGACCTGAAACATTTTCTCCATACTGTTGAGCGCATACCACGGAACAGTAGATTAGTGGGTGGAAAACAGTGTTCACATTGGAAACTGAATACACGAGGCAGACATACGGCCGTTCAATGGCCTATGGTCTTAAACTTCTATTACATTAAAGGCGAAAGTCGGGCGCGCCATACAATACGAGATGGTTAATTAACATTTTTAACAAGAATACTGTTTTGAGCCAAGAAACCGGTTAACACAAGAACTGGGTAATCGGAAAACCGATACGGATGGCATGTGCTCCAAAAACACTTTGAACAATAACACTCTTTTGCATCTTACTTTAACCTCAGGACAGTACCATTACCAATGACAAAATCATACACGAAAAGCACTATTTCGTGTAGGCATGCATTGTAGTATCTCGTATTTTTCGTCAGGTACTGCTTACGTGTTTCCGTCCAACTACTTACGAGTAGCATAGTGTAATCATCCAGCTCCAACACACCACGGTTGTGCTGTATTTATAGGTCTCCACCAGCAAAACAATCACGCTAGTTTTTTCCCTTCATGGTCCTTACTCCTGAACTGAAATCGTATTATCAATGTCAACTGTATTGTACTTTATGGGACAAAGATAACCCCGAGATTCCAGCCGTCAGTCCTAGTGTAAGCAACCTTTGTTTTTGTGAATCAAGTAACAGGTTCAATCACCACCTACCATGAATCTCGTTTAAATATGACTGCACAACAATTGTTGCACCATGAGATCGTCAAATCAACACTAACAGAGAAGGAAACTTCCCCATGGAGTTTAGCTACGATACATTGAAAATGAAAATGAATGTGATCCCTGAAGTTGATCTGTTGTTAACAAACAACATAGATTCGTTGGCAGAAGTGAAAAAACGTTCCCAAAAATTTGGTACAAAATTTCCCATGTTATAAAAATGAAAAGCTGGTGATCATAACTATCAAAAATACATCCTATGCCATATTGTTAACAAGAGTGCAATCAAAAATTCCCCATTGTTTCAGGACTTTGCAAGTTATTTTAAAATTAAAACCATCAAATTAGCTTCACTACTAGCTGGCCCAAAAACCCGTCATCTGTTGTTCGGATTCACTGACTGGCAGTACCCAATTGTACCTAAGTTGATCATGAAAGCGTACGCTTTTTGGCTGACGTCTTTGTGGTTAAAGAATTACCTAACTTAATGTTAGCGGATTCAGAGCTAGTCATGCTTGAGAAATACCAGATTGACAACACCGGTGAGGATATGATGATTACCGATTGGTGTTTTGGCTAGGAAAACTAATGCTCAGTACCGTAACATTCTGAGGATATTCACGATGACTCTCTGTTGTGAAATCAATATTACAACTTGCAGCTGAATACCGTTGAGGAATTAAGGATAACTAGCGGATGGGACAGTGCGAGTTGTTGCAGGACGATGGTGAACGCCGACAACATAAGGATTTTTGCCATTCGGTCAAGATTTTTGGTCCGTCAGTCCAATTTGCTAGAGTGCTAATAGACGGGATTGCTGGAATTTCATTCATATGACCGAAAAAATCATCAGGTACCGCTGAGGTCTACTGAATTGGTCTGTTAACGGTGAGTGGTCACAGCAAGCCACTAGTGTTAACAACACTCACCTTGGACTTCACAGAGATTCGAATGGCCACTGGACAACACTGGAACAGCTCACTGCTGGTGAAGATGGTTTACCAGGTAAACTATCAAAGCATGTGGCCCAGCTTTAACACGCTGTCTACTCCAGTTAGCCTACTCTACCTGAGAAATGGAAAGCTTGGCTTGATTGTTCAAGGGTGCACTTATTGTGTCTTGACAGTCACTTTACGTGCGCTTGACTGTCGCATTTAGATGATCCCCAACTAGGTCATAAACAATAGTACATCTGATGAGTAGTCGGGAATTTGGTCAATTTCAAGTTGAACATCACCCACAATTGATCGCAGCTGTCGCATTCCCATAGACTTTTCAGTCAGCCCATTTCGAACAGCAAAAGCACTAGACTCAAGTTTCGCTCTCATTAAAGCTCTTCAGTAGTGCATATCCTCGCCACTGCAGCTGGGACTTGAACCACGGACACGCTGTTCATGAGCAGGCAATCGTGTTTACCACTGCGCCACTGACCTCACATTAGGTACGACCAAATTATCATGTGTGAACGCTCAAACACTTTCGCTTGTGAGTAATGATCAGGTTGTCCGATCGTCTCGACAGTAGAGAGTAACTGTCTGTTAAATCCAATTGGCCTGTCTAGGGAGTCCTAATTGCGGGGTTATCGATTGGAGTCAACAGGACAGTTACTGTATATCCTCTCGAGACGATCGGGCAACCAGATCATTACTCACAAGCGAAAGTGGTTGAGCGTTCACATATGATAATTCGGTCGTACCTAATGTGAGGTCAGTGTCGCAGTGGTAAACACGATTGCCTGCTCATGAACAGCGTGTCCGTGGTTCAAGTCCCAGCTGCAGTGGCGAGGATATGCACTACTGAAGAGCTTTAATGAGAGCGAAACTTGAGTCTAGCGCTTTTGCTGTTCGAAATGGGCTGACTGGAAAGTCTATGGGAATGCGACAGCTGCGATCAATTGTGGGTGATGTTCAACTTGAAAATAGTACATCTGACTGGTAGAAAAAGGTTGACAATGTGGTAATCGAACACGTAGAACTAATGGCACGTAATGAACTACCTCTAGCCCAATGGTAGTCTAGACGCAGTAGAGACAGAAGACCTGGAGCTGTGGATAGTGTTACGACTGCATTGCATTTTGAGATATAAGCAATTTTATGGATGGCGATACATTAGCCATTTGTTCAGCACATGTGAGACAGACAGTTGCCAATCATTCTCCATCTTTCTGTTCGAGTCGAGCAGGGCTTGTCTATTTGACAGCTGTCAGATCAATGGCAGCAGGGTACTCAGAATGCATTTGATTAACTGTAGCCGTATCATTCCAGCTGATGGGCACATGACCATGACTTACTGTCGTTTGAAAATTGACAACCCGAAACCTGCGACCGCCACACAACGTTAACAAGAAGCGATCGTTCTCTCGACATTCACGTCTTATTTTGTAATGCTTCTCAACGGATCTGTTAATTTACAGTCAGTACTATGCTAATTGCATAAACAGTGAATGGTTACATCCGTGCTTCAAAGCGTGTGTTACTTTGCAGGAGAAAATCGGCTCGAACTGCAACTGACTTTGTCATTCGACCGGTTAGTTGGCTTCTTTCAAGTGGTTGAGCCTACTCGTGTTGGCTTGCGCCACTGCCTTTTTCAACTGTTTGTCAAGTAACACGATGTGACCAAACCACTACATTCTGGTCAAGGTGCACTCTTTTGTTTACTCATTGTGTTAACGGACAGACGTGAATCATCAGACACAAATCGAACTGTTTTACTCAAGTAAGCTGAAAAACCATGTTCCTCTTCAGGGAATAATAAACTACCATTATCAGTTCATACGTTATCCTGAATATATATTCATCATCTCTATGGACATTACTGAGTACCAATCTCTCATTTAAGTCTCGCACAGCAAGATATTCTTTATGAGCGGTAGGATGTGTTCACTTCGTCTATATCACGCGTTACAATCATCAGCGATTTTCTTATCACGGGCTGATGTTCAGACGGGTTATTACGGTATATTCACTATATCGATTATGGTTTTGTTCACCACATCTAGCTACAGTTTCTCCAAAATATGAACTAATGAGTAATCAGAAGTCGTTTGGTATAACGGGAAAGTGTCTAATACTTGATAACGTCAGTGTCAACCACTATATTTCGTGGTCCCAAGATCATGTAGTGTCACCCACCGAGAATTGCATAACAGCCACAGCACATTGGAACTACCAAAATTATGTCCAGTTTCTTTTCACTCTACCGTTTGTACCTTAGGGAAGTTATCACTCGTACTGCTATGTTAAGGTAATCAATAAAGGAAAACTATCAGACCTCATAATGAGAAAGGGAAATGACTAAACAATCGCTTACGACTGGTAATTGGGGGACCTCTTGATTAACTAATTCACAAACACACACACATACACAGGTAGTTTGGTCTCGCCAACTGAACTCACGAAACGATTTAATGACTCTGTATACGTTTAACAAAATAAATTAAGATTCCTGCGCCACTGACTGCAAAGGATTTGAGATTACGTTGAGAATATCGACATAACTGATTACAAAATCATCAAAATGACCTCACCTTTCAGTTATTCACTCGGCGGCTTTCATAACGACCAGAAAGTACTGTGGTTCCAGTCGCAGTCCACCGTAATATTGACAAGCATTAACTTAGGCTTCATCTTGCTTCATTTCTTTTTGTTCTTTTTGTTAGATGCATGTATCACCTTTGATGCGGTCGTAATAGTGACAATTTTACCTGTCCCAATGAGTGAGGCTTTGTCTAAGCATGTTAATTATGTCAACTGCATGTATGGTCAACGAGAATGTGATCATATCAGGACAATGAAACTGGTCCTTTTGACCTTGATTTTGCCTTCGGCGGAGCAGAGAAGCCCGAACACCAGACAATGGAGCTGAGTGTCATGATTAAAATCACCCTTTGTCCTTGTGGATAAAATCGAGTCGCGGCTGACTGATCAACTAGATGACGCGACAGAGTGGTTAAATGCCTATCAGCCAAAGGAATATTGACTCGTTACCACTTTTTATAGAGGTGGCAAATATTTTCATTCTAGCAGCGATGTACATCAACATTTACCTCCAAAGACTGTTCTATTCGTACATCCTGCCCATTTTTCTCCAATGTGGTGCTCATTACGAGTGCGTATTTTGACTATTTTTGTCATACATCACACGTGTACTCCGAAAGCAATTTTCGGTTATGAGGTTCATATTAAGACTAGTTCCAACACAACGAAATGGATAACTAATCCACACAACCTCTTCGATTCTAGTTAAATGCGGGGCTATCCAAGAGCACAAACACACCATACGGTCGCCATAACCATTCGGATGTTATTTTTGAATATCACTTCGTTTCAAATCTTTGACACGTTCAAGCCTTGCTCTACAAAGCATTGGAACTCAAGTGTAACGCTTGCTTGCAAAAAGAAAAACATGATGACATGCTCATGACATCTATTAACCTCAAGTCAGCTGAAACGGTACACTAGTTAGTTCGGTCAAAATGACAACCTATTGACTGGGCAGACTAAGTGATGAATGAGATCGAGTTTCTCGCTCACTGTTATGGTTGTCCACCCGACCGTATTAGCGATGCAGTCGACCGACTTGATAAGCGTTCAGCGATGCGTTCGCGTGAACTCTATTTCGTCCTGCTTATGTGCGTGTCAATGCAGTTGCAAGCGAGCTGGATGACATGTCAAAATGGTTGATGAACACACGAAGGCAGCGAAGTGAACATGCATAACGGAGGACAAGAAATCCGATTTCACCCATAACTTGGACACGAAGAACTTTTAAATGAAACAGTTTCTCCACTCAGAAAGAGAACAGTATTAAGGAAAACGTTGAAGATAAAGTTCGAATAATCATGTGATCGCCTGGAGACAACGCTGAAGTACTCGGAATCAGGGACTTCAAAAAGTCCTAGAAATCGTACCCGAATTGAAATCTCGCACGCAATTAGTAAGCAGCAGACCTCTTACTGGTTGTAGTAAGCACCTTTTATTCATGAGACAAGATGTACAACAGTGCTACAGAAATCACAGTCTGGCATTGGCTGATCATATTGACACCTGCAAAGTCGAACTGTAGGCTGATTGGTGCAATACGAAACAAAGAACTTGGCAAATAACGGGGAGTGTGACATTGAAGCTTTTCGTCTAATTACCATGTGGTATCTTAACGCCACGTTTGGACTGGTCTGTTGTTAGGTCTTTTGTCAGGGTTTGGATAAACGGTGAATCAAGTAGATTTTCACCACGTCGTCACAAGCGATACTTTGGATATAACATGCGAGCTGTGCCGAAGTTATCCGACCACTTCTTGATTAATTCACAGTGTCATTCGATCGAAATTACTCCAGGACAAAACTATCCACTAGAGCGAGAGTTTAAAATGCATTTGAAAGGTCCTACAATCCTAGCTGAATGACGCTCAAGGTTTTCATCCCGCACGGACGAGGAATGCAACCATACAAATAATGCATTACTGATGAGCGGTACTTGCAGCGAAGCTCGGATTTACTAGTATTCACCGAATTGAGTCCGAGAAAACTTATCAAGTGATCGAAATTACGATTGAGTTTCAGCTATTCCCATTTTCTAACCTACACTTCTCACCATTGATTAGAACAAATGAAGGTTCGGCTATTTGAGCAACTGTTAAATATCAAGATAAAACCGGCATCAAACAAAGTGAAAATTAAAACAGAGGTAGGATGAAAGAATGCGAGTCCCACCATAATGATGACCTACATTGAAGTAACCACCACTATTTTACAGGCGAGATTGGATGAACCCTCATATACGATAATTAAGTGTGCGCACCAGTAAACATGATAACCCGGACTAAAGCTGACCTCCTTGTCGTTGCAGGGATGTATACTATAGATAAGCTGTAAGGAGTATGGAAGCGGAGTCTAATGCTTCTAATGAAAACGGTTTTGCTGAGAAATCCATTTGAACACAAAAAGTCCCCATTAAATAGGAGTGATGTTTTGTTTAGGTTAGTCACATTCTCAATTGCTCCCCAGTAATCCGAGTTTGTTGATTCGGATAAGGTGAACATCATGTTAAGCAACAGACCATCAAAACTATCCTAACGAAAAAACGTCAAACTAGCCTATCATGAACTACTCTTTTGCGACAGACTTGGACATTCAGGTCAACACCGGGTTTGAAGGTTTTGCTTTGATAAAAGTGTATCGTTAACCGCTCCGGACTATGGTTGGCTAAGGCAGAAATGACAAACAGGCAACGTTTGCCTGTTCGACGTCCGCTGATCGTGAATAATCTCCGAAATTTTCCATGGAGCGACGAAGGTCAGACCATAAGCGTTCAAACTGGAGAAAATCCTAAGTGAAAACATCTGGTATTATGAACCCATAAGCCAAACCTAAGTATAAATGCATTTGATAACATGTGGTAAGAATATTCCGTGAATAGACGGATCGCTATTATTAGGGGAACCAATCCACGCAGTACGCTTAAAGCCAGTGATACAGTCCATTCAAATGCTCATAAGCGACTCCACAGGTTTATAAACAGATTTATGATTGGCGCAGCAGGACGAAGGTCGTTTGTGAAATTGCACAACCATATTTGCGACTATGCATAGTCACAATGCTCCGGGTGGATCCAAGGTGACTGGGTGGTAGAAGCTAGGCAGCGGTTACGCTGATACAAGCTGTAATCTATATTCTTGTAAACGTTCACTCATACTGATAAAATCACAGACTATGACTCTAATCACGATGCTGCGTAGCAGACGCCAAAATCTCAAACAACAGACTGACCTTGGAACAACTGTTCGGGAGTTTTCCGCAAATGTATTGAGTGTCTACTCCTGTCGGCAGCATCCCATAGGCGAAAGCGAGATTTGAACCCTTTTGCACAAAAGCTAACCTATGGCTGATGAGAAACTCCACATTGTTACTTTAATTCATGGAAGCAGTAGATTTGAAGTTTGCAGAGGATTGTCTAGGACACTTGCGAAATGTCTAAAAAACGGCCAAGCAAACTAGAAACGTCCAGAATGCACATCGTCATCGAGTACGAGACTGTGTCAAAAGGTTGGCAATGAACCTCAGTTATTTTTCTGCTTCGCACTGGTGATGAAGGATCAAATTCAAATGTGTATTATGCACGTTTCAGCTTGTTGCTCACTAATATGAACTCTCTTTACAACGAACCCTAGGTGTGATTATTTTACACGATCCGGAACAATATTCGTGGTTTTCGTCAAAAGTGAAGCTACCATCCCTTGAACACTGAGGAACCATATTTCATTAACAGTCGTAAACTTACGTCAGACCCAAATACGGCTAAATAGGCAAAACTCACCACATAGGAGAAGCACACGTTGAAGAGACTGTAAAAACATTTTTTCCTAGATAGTTCCAGCTCATTGCACATCCCTAGCAGTTTTTACGGTTAGCCTACTTGTGGTTTATTCAAGTTATTAATCTGACTTTTCTCCTCTGGAGCTGAAACACAACTGGATCTGTCTCTCAATAAACTGACGTGTACATGTGCCTACACACTGATTTACAGAGTCGATAATAATGTACAGTCAACGCGTTGCTTTGATTATACTGTCGTACGTAATTCAGTAGCGAGAATCTGATATCGTATTAAATTGTTGGTGGACAGATTACTGTCCAGTGTCCATAAATAGGCAATAACACAAAATGCCTATCGGTCCGATCTCGTGCCCTCGTGATACCTAAGTGTACAGCTCTATGCGTCACTTACGATGTCATTCAATTCGTAAGTTACCATCACAGGCATCTTTGAATAAATCAACTGCCACAAAACCTGAAGAGCTTGAAACTTCGTAGATGAATTTCATTGTTTTCACTATTCTAACAGTCAGCAACATCGGCTATTTTTACAACCTACCACGTTGGACCCCGGCTAAATGCTGTGCAAATTGGGATATACAAATGATTCAGAAACGCTGAGAGTGATGTTGAAATATGCCCACGAGTACAAACCATAAAAGCAAATGGACGGTTAAATCATTGCTGGTAAACCAGGATAATCTACTCAGTAACGCGCCATCCATAATTACAATTCGTGTTATCGAGACCATTTTTTAAATCCAAAAAGCGACCGAAAGCACTGGAATTCATGAGCTATTGTTAAAAAAAAAATACAATAAAAATGTCCTCCAACCTTCAGTGTGAATTAGCCGGATAGACAAATCTAGTAGTAAAGGCGTTCAAAATGAAGCAACGAAACACGAGTCCGCAAATCGCCATCAGTCAACGGAAAATTGGCCCAGCAAAACAAACGGCTTTAGATAAAGGTGAGTGCGTTTAAACAAAACCAACGAAAAAAATTCTAGTGGATAAGCAGTAACAGTTAGAAAAAGAAAAACATATTTTACGTATGCAATCAGGGTACAAAAGCCATCATGAGTGTCCAGTGCACATGGCCACAGAAAGATTTGGGATCTGCTTTCTACAAACAAACCAAATATGCCTCAACGATTTCAATGTTTCGCATCAAACCAAAAATAAGACGACAAACGTATCAAACGAACAAATTTAACAGGCCATGAGTTTTCCCACAAACGGAGGTCACTGACGAGCTTCTCGAAAACATCGAAATGGGTCCGTAGCCTGTCGAAGAATCTCTGGACACATTCGCGTAAGGCATGGTGGTTGGTGCGAGCGCACGTGATCAGATTCTGGTAACATGTCGACTGCCTACTGTTTAACAGTTCGTCATTGAATGCACCCATTCACACTTGCTAAACTAATCAGCTTTCATTATTCCTGTACTACTTGAGGGATTCATTGCACAACTGCTGAAATCACCCACTTCCAAATAAGCCAGTATCTCCCATAAATCCGCAACCGTTAGGCAATTTTATCGTAGGTGATAACTCTCCCCACAGAATATTTTCGGATTCTAAGCCCACTTTACTTGAATCGTCTCGATTTGTTTGTAATTTTCCGAAATGATTGTTTCCGCAAGTGCAAAATCCTAAAGTTCAACCGTCGTCAAATTTGCAAGCTTAGTGTGACCGGGTTGTTCTACAGGGAGCATTTTTACACATAAACGGTATGTGACCTAGTTTGTGGCCTCATGATAATTACGTAGAACTTCTGCCTAATTCCAGGCTCGCACGGTGAATTCACGTCTGCAAGAAGCACATCAAGTCAAATGGCGAAATCAGCTGGTGTCATCGCGTAGCTTTTGTCCATCCTCGTCCACGACTGCATGTCACACGGTCAGTTGCGTCCGTTTGTCTAAGCCCATAAGTAGGTATTTACAAAACTGGTTGCAAATCCTGTGAACTGTCCGAACCATCAAAGATTCTAAGTTGTCATTCGACCACGTCAGTCATGGCAAACGAAAGATCGATACGCACACAAAATAGTCGGCGAAAGTTCAACACGAATTAGAGGTTTTTGTAAAACACATGGCACTCGAACAGTTTGTCTCCGGAAAGAAAAACAAAGTTAACAAAAAT
>LUCH01000285.1:169456-262873 GCA_013368495.1 Paragonimus heterotremus | reverse complement strand
TGATGAGCTCCATCAATCGTATTTGCGCCTGCATCATTTGCTTCAATTCTGGATCGGAGGACATGATGAGGCAATGAATCCGAAAACTCCGTCGCCAAATCTGTTATGAACCGTGTGGATTGACAATTGATGAAAAATTACTAACGCCTGGCGTTCACTATAACCCGGCTTAGCTACGACGGTTGCACCAACGATTTGTGTTATCACGACCTGTATGACGACGCACGTACTACCGCAAATGAAGAAGACAGAAAAACAGTGAACCTTCAGCCAAGGGTATCTTCGGTCTCAATCAAACATTTGCAAATACACTGGAAAATCTACCGTATTTGTAATGTTCAAGCGGAGGCTCATACAGAGTTAAGAATAAAGAAAGAATACATTTTCGGGTTAATTATGGCGTAATCGCAACACTGAATTAGGACTGTTGTCTGGAGGCTTCGATGCTGAACAGGAGAGCAGTTACAGGCCGTAGTCCAGGCCTCTGGCTCAAAATCCATGCCGGCATACACCGTTTAGTTATCAGTAATGCTTAACAGGTGCCGGTTTTATAGAATATTTAGCCATCCTTTTTCCGATTTTGAAGTTGCGGAAGTATGAGTGTAGCTTGTCAGATGCTGTTGGTTTACCTCGCGTGTTTTAGTCAAACAAGTTGCCAAGTAACTTGTAACCCTTTTTAAATGAGGATGTTTATGAATGATTGCTGAGTGTATTCCTGTAAGCGTTACTGATCACAGATCAAGTAGGTGAAAAAATGTTTAAGTTTTATTAAGGGTCATTCGGAATCTTTCATTCTTCCTGCTTTGTCGAAGACGTTTCCTTTAAGCGTAGCTTTCTCTTGAAGCGAAATGAAGTTACATGACAGTCTCTTATATTCGGTTCGTTGTTTCCTGTTTTGTTCTGCTTCCATCTTTCTAAATTTTTCTGTCTGTTTCAAACAGCAGGCAGAACGTCGTCTTTGTTGCCTTCATGGGGTTCTTTGTGATCAGTATTTAATGTTTGCGACATACGATCGATTAATATGATTGGAGTTTTTGGACAAATGAGCAGTTTCTCATTCGTCTGTCACTCGCTATTTTGTTGTCTGGTGAACAGGGATGTAAGTGATAAACTTTAATTTTACTAGTTTGACCTATTTTTTCTGCATTTGTTTCAGCAATGGGCTCTTCGGAAGCTAGCACTCGTCGTCGTGTGAAGCTGTATATGTTGAATGATGAACGACAGTGGGATGATAAAGGCACAGGGCATGTGTCAGCCGTATGTACCGAACAGGATAACATGGCTCTTGTCGTTATCTCTGAGACTGATGGCTCATATCTTTTGGAATCAAAAATACAGCCTGATACTGCGTATCAGAAACAACAAGAAACCCTGATTGTTTGGTCAGAAGGGGAAAGCATGGACTTAGCGTTGTCGTTTCAAGAAAAAGTTGGATGTGATGATGTTTGGGAAAAGATATGTGCTGTTCAGGGCAAAGATCCTTCGGTCGAAATTACTCAGGAAGTTGTAGATGAGTCGGACGACGCAGACGACACAGATGGTTACGCTCCTATCACTGTCCAAAGCGTGCAGCCCTTGCCTCTTCCACCATGTGAATTCGGTCATTTGGAAGAAACAGCAGACATGATAAGTCAAGCCGTAGCATCGCCACAAAAGCGGGAACGTTTAGTTGCACTTTTGGAATCAACAAACTATTTAAATCAGTTAATAGATGTATTCCATAAGGCAGAAGACTTGAAGGATTTAGAGTCTCTACATCATCTTTATGAAATAATTCGCCAACTCATTTTGATTAACAAGCAGAGTCTGTATGAAACATTGTTCGCTGACGATATGTTAATGGATGTTATTGGAATGCTCGAATACAATCCCTCAGGAAGAACTAGGCATAGGGATTTTTTGCGAAATAAGGCGACTTTCAGGGAAGTTTTGCCACTTCACAACAGCGAATTAATCAACAAGATCCATCAAACCTATCGAGTTCAGTATATTCAGGAATGCTGTCTCCCACCACCTTGCTTGTTCGATGAGCACACTCTTTCTCAACTCAAGACGTTTGTATCCCTCAACAAACTGGAGATTATTCGTGCACTTCAGGATGATGAAGAATTTATGTGCCGTCTTTTCGCTCGTCTAAAATCTCCTGATACTGAGCTATCTCACTGCAGAGAATTGTCTTTGTTTGTCAAAGAATTCTGCAACATCTCTATTCAAACAGACCAAAAAGAGAGTTTTTTAAGTTGTCTTTTTCAACACGGGGCCCTAAGGACGGCTGAAGTTCTCCTAGCTATTGAGGATAAGGACATCAAATCTGCCGCTTTGGAAATCCTCCAGGCGTTCGTGGAACATCAGCCTTCCGTAGTTCGTGGCTACGTCTACCGGGAAACCGCTTCTTTTAGAAAGGACGACGAGTTACTCATAAACCTTATGATAAACCAACTTCTGGCTGATTCGGATCCAGGTATTCATTTATCTTAACCTAATCTGGTTCTTTTTAGAACTTAGTGATGCTTTTCTCTTGAGTTATATGATTCGTATTCTCATTGATCCTGATAACATGAACAATCCTGGTGTGGTGAGTAAATATTAATTTTCCATCATTTCAAACCGGTATTTATCCCTAACATGTTTTATCTTTTATATCGCCTTTTTCAAGTTGCCTGTACTACAGCTGTGTCATTCGACTGAACAATTGAACATATAGTTATTAAAGTGTCGATGTCAGCCTAAGGATTCGTGGCAGTTTATTATGTATAGTCGATTATATCCACCGTGTAGTAATAACAATCCCGACTTCCAGTTCACTTTCCGATTGCCGGAATTGCTTCCGTTCACATATGATAACAGACAAGTTAAAAAGCCGAAAATACTCGTGTGACTCCGTTTTTACAGGTTAACTGAATTTCACAAAGTCTCGCGTTTATAGCGTGTTGGCCACTTTATCTAGCCAGTTCGCAGTAGGTGTAATGTCGCACGTTGTTGTACACTCGAGTTTGCGCTCATGGTTGCACGTGGCCGGTTTCACTTCTGTGTCACTAAGGGATTTGGGATCTTCTTTGAAGCGATTTTCCAAATCTGAATACTAGTGTTCCTAAAACTTACTTTTACGTTTCAATTAATCCCTCGAGTTTTATTCTCAGACCCTTTCTGTCTCCTTCCTTATGTACAGCGGGGAGAAAAATCTGAATTTCTTGGGTTCTTCTACAAACGATGCTTCAATACATTAGTTCGCCCGCTGTTTGAGAACACAATGAAAGATGTCTTAGAAAAAGGTAACTGAACTTTAATTTTCGCATGGGCACTTTTGTCCCGTAGATGATTATCATACTGCTCTTGTGCTCAACCATATTCTTGAGCTTTTGACATTTTGCATTGAGTCCCACACATATCACATGAAGAACTACTGCCTCAATCGGGACCTACTGAAGCGTGTTTTAGTCCTACTCCAGTCATCACACAAGTTTCTCGTGTTGGGTAAGTAAATTTTGATTATATCACTTTATTCACGCCCAATTTAGCCGCCCTCCGATTACTTCGTCGAGTGATTCACATGAAGGAGGAGTTTTATAACCGGTATCTGATCAAGAACAATCTATTTAAACCTGTTATCAAGTTGTTTGTTGCCAACGGACATCGTTACAATCTAATCGATTCGGCAATCATTGAATTATTCGACTATATTCGTTCCGAAGAAATTGCTTCTTTGATTAATCACGTGGTTGAAAACTTCTGGGATATTTTAAAAAATGTGAATTACGTGAAAACGTTTAGTGACCTCAAACGTGCCTATGATCACAGCCACCGACCAGCCAGGCCGCCCATAGTTGGTTCTGTCGGTCAGCAAGCCTCACTGGATGTGTGAGTTTATGTGCGAACGTTGGGCCTATTGTCCGAATTGTGTGGCTTTGTAATGTTCATTCTCCAGTATTCAATATGGTTCTTAACACTACTATTACACCCCCGGAGTTGAATCGTTTTAAAAGACTTAGTCGAATTGAGCCCCATTTATATCTGACAGTGATCAAAAAAGTTTAGTATTGTCGTTCGGAAAGCGTGCAACGTAGCCCTATTTCCTGTTCCCTATCCCCGAACATTTAAGTCCCCTTTTCATAAGTAATTCTGACATAATGATTATATAAAGGAGTGCTTTCTGCTCGGTGTGATATTTTAGAGAGGCGACATCTCATCGTACTGATTGGAAAACCCTGTTAATTGGCTTCACAGAATTCCTTACGAAAAATGTCAGTTTAATTCTCAAGACTGTACAATACGTTCTTCACAATCCTATGCTTGCCTAAGAGACTACGTTTGCACAGTGTTTTAGTAGTTCGTATCGTTATCATGGTACTTCGCTTCTTTCTGTCGTTTTGATACTAAATCCGTAAGGCTTCCGAGGTGGGATTGGACCTCCTGTAGCCTACTTCAAGTTTTTCTTCGATGAACTATCGCTACTTTGTCTTCTGATTAGTCATGGACAATTTTCAATATTTGTAATTGAGACGTCGACTAAAACAAGTTCCCGCGTAATTTCGTTACTAGTCTACGTTGAATGACTTTGGTAATGTGGATAGTTCAGATGTCGTACTTGCTTTTTGATGTATTGCGAACTGAGTTGTACCATGAATTAAACCCCTCGGTTCTTCTCAGTTGAATTTCAAATGCACACTCTTATTTTGATGGGCTGTACGTATTTTACATTGGGGAACCGTTGAATAACTTAACCGTGATTTGCAATGGAAAACCGATTTGTCTTTTTCTTCCCTCGATAGGTTTTTTTCTCACATAAAACCCCTAACCATTTTGACTAGGACTCATCAAAGATGGTGCACTTGTCGACGAAGAAAATAGATTATCAGCAACTGATATAAATATTTGTTTTGAAAGATTGTTTGATTATCACTTTATTTATATCGGCAACTGGCAGAGCGCTAATTATTAGAGAACAAGAGAAATTGAACACTGTTGATACACCCGTATCTTTCGAAAAGGCCATTCGGTGTAATACAAATGAAATCTTTTTCCCTCGTTGGATGCTGCTTTTATCACGAAATCTACGGAATTCCTTTTCCAAACAGTTCTTTAAATCGTCTTCATAGGCATGAGTGGTTCACATTGATGATTAACTGCCACACAACCACGAAGGAAAAAGCAAAGGAAGAGAAAGAAAAGAAGGGGAGGAGGGGAAGGGAACTAACTACTAAAAATAGCTAAGTCTATATTCAAACATACAAAATCAAGGTGCCTACACCTTGCAAACATACAACCAAGCTTAAGGTGAAAGTAAGGCGTCATCAGCAAAACAGCTTCCTTACGACTTTCGCTGTTCCGCGTCATTAAATGCACCCACTTCAAAGACAACTCGGACAAACAACGACAACATTCACGTCGCTGATCTCGGTTAGCCTCCATCTCACCTAACGACTCTATGAGTCGTGAGGGCTCCAGCCGGGGGGCGAACCTAATATACGGTGATAACACCTTCGTGAACGATTTCATTTGTCTACGCCAGATCATCATTTGTCCACCTCGCAACTTGCGCCAGTCGACTGCAGAGTGGGCAAACAGTGCTCGACATGGCAAACAGTTAGCTGGCATCCTTACTACATCACGTGCGGTGAACATAACGGGATAATTCTGTGTTCTTTCCCTTGACTATTTTGTACCTGTTACTTCCAGACAATTCGTACTCAATTGCGTGCATCCATTAGTTAATGGTGCGATTTGAATGGTGTTTCTGAGACATAAACGATTGTTCATTTTGTTGGATATTGGTTTGCCTGTTTGCGAGGTATGACGAACAGTTATTTTGTTTTCATCCTGTTACTCGAACGCAAAAAAATAATTTCGTTTCAGCATTGAGGTACTAGTTTGAACAGATGGTGCCGATTTGTATTCTCCCTAAATTTGGATTATTAATTAGTTTGTATGCCCGTTTTCAGCCCAATCTTTTGGCGTAAAATCTAGTTCTTAATACAACTCAACGAATCAAGTCGGTCTTTAATTTTACCATCTGATATTATGGAAGAAAACTAATTTGTTTTATATGCTCCTTGGATAATTAAACGCTGTGATAAAGTGGCTTTTTGATATACGGTTCTACAATGTTTATCATTGCGCTTTTGGTGAAGTTCATTCAGGAAACGGAAAATTTGCAGGATATTTTACGAGTTTTAGCAACGATTGTGTTTGTAAGCTTTTACGGTTTACAACTTGAAAACTGATGGAATCCTTTAACCACTAACTGATATGATGTGACTGTTATTTCCTTTGCTATGCCTTTTGCGACTACTCAGGCTATCGCTTGTTAATGTTGCCGCGACGCGCTTCCAACGGGATCCCCGTGCTCTGGAGATAGAAGAAGAACAGTGGTTTGATCAGGATGATGATGAAGAAGATGACGAAGAGGAAAATCATCTTTTCTCGACTCAGCCAACCTCACTGATCAACGGTGGCATTAATGGGGCCAGTCCGCCTGGCACTCTTCCAGTTGGCCCTATTCCAGATGGGCTGTCCGCGCTACCTCGTTACGATGTCCATTCGGTTACATCTACTCCATCTTCCGAACTGCTGGGTTTGTCTGCTCTCGGAGGATCACAAACGGCGTTTACTTCTCTCGGTTCCACAGTAAACTCGGACAGTCGAGACTCTATTTTTTGCTCGTCAGCTTCCACTGCTGCTAGTGTGAATTTGTTTAAAAGTGGTGTTCCAGATGAAGCTTTATCAGTGACCAATTCCGGTCGTTCTTCCTCCACTGCTGATCGCTTGCGTGTCCGTCAGCTAGATGCTGATGGTGATGCTGTCCACGGCCGCCCTCACTTACCACGCCAGCCAGCGCCTATTTCAATCCATATCAAATCTGCACTATCCAGTAATGAGTCTGATCAACACAATTCGTCTAGTTCGGTTACTGCCAACTTTGGCGAGACCGTGGAAGACCAGTCGCATAAAACTTGCGGACCTGCTGCCGCACGCTGTAGTCCAGTCTTTGACGGTGACACACACCCCAAATCAGCATTATCTAATTCACACTGCCAATCTGATGAAGCCGAATTCCCAGGTTCCGCTATTCAGCACAAGAGGGGTTTATCTGTGGAGGATTTGGGTTTCAAATCTAGCAAACGTCTTAAGAAATCTTCGCAGTCATCGGTTACAACGCGCACAACGATAACATCAATGGATAACCTGTTTTCTGACGATCTCAGTGAACGTCCCTGCCTCGCAAGTGATTTGGTCGCTCTCAGAGCAACCTCGTTTGAATCAGATGGCGCGGTACTAGTAAGTTATTCGTCTCATTTGTTTCTGTTTGACTTTGGATATGGTTCTCTTCTGCTTTCAACGTATTAGATACTTCATATAGAATTGTCGGAAGATAGATTACGACATGGATACATTTCGCATGCTTGTCAGTCGTAAACGTGGGTGGCAATACGACGATGGACAAAAAACTTAAATGAAATAGTTAGAAGTACAAGTCGGACTGGATCGTTCGTGATCCTTACAACCCAAAAGCACGCAACTTTGGCCTTACTCTGCTGCCCATTTGGAAGATTTGTATGCTCAGTGGGATGTTTTGTTTCCCACATCTGCTGACAGTGGTAGTTGCATGATGGCCAAATTGGTCGCTTTGTCGTACAGCTTCCAACAGTTTACAACAGAACACAGGTGTTGGCTGATTAGCGACAATCTGTAGACTCTCCAACAACTAAAGAAAGATGAAAATATAATTCTAAAGCTAGATGAAAGAACTGGCTTTTTACTGAACCGCCAGGAATACACGAACAAGTTGGAAGAAATTATCGCAGATTCCGCAAATAATCTGTAGGATCTACTCTGCATTTATTTCAGAAGTGACCTGGACATCCCGAGGTCAAGCCGAATTCAACAGCTCGGTAGTTTCTATAATAGGAAATACATAGATATCAGTAAATACGTATGAATGAACATGGAGTCAACATGAAATATCGCATGTGTTCGAAGTGATACGTTCTAAAAGAGTTTTCGGCTGTCATTGATCATTATCCAATTTCAATGTAGCGGTCTACATATGGACATAATTATGTCATCAGTCACATTACTTGCAGAGGGAGAGTAGGCAGCGAGTAAAGAGAAGATTCAAACGAATATTACACACTGATTAATATACAGTTTTTCATATAGATTCGACATCACCTACAATTGATGGCAGCTGTCGCATTCCCATAGACTTTCCAGTCGGCCTCTTTCGAAAAGAAGCACTAGACTCAAGTTTTGCTCTCATTAGAGCTCGTCAGTAGTGCATATCCTGGCCACTGCCGGGACTAGAACTCCGGCCATCAGTAATATGCAGTTGTTGGAAATGGGAAAAACAGATGTGTCATGAGTTGCGGACATTTTATTACATAGGTTTATCACTGAACGGCAGTATCGCAGTTTAAAATTTGTGCGGACCAACATTCCACAACTGTATGGTTCCCTTGAAACCCACAGATTCGGTATCGCTGTACGGCCCATTTTAACAATATGTGCCTCTCTCTGTTATGAGTCAACACAGTGACTGTTTGACGTTTTAAAATTTGTTCATTAAAATCTAATTGTACATGCTGAGAAAAGCACTCTTAAACTGATACCGTGAATTCAAAATCTCGATATTGCCATGGACATGACATGTTCCAATAATGTGAATTCTTCGTTAACAAACTTATTACCTATGACTACTCTTCACCGATCTCCATTCATTTCCCAATCCCCTTCACGATTTGAAACGCTTACTTTCATTCTCCATGTGAGATTTCATGTCGTGTGTAATGGGTTTCAGCAAACAGATAGCGTGACCATAAAGAGCCCACTCGATCCTGTTTTAGCCGATGTGTTCATGGCTAAAGTTGATCAAACAATATTTCCAGTCGTGAACAAAGTGAAGGCGTACAAACGGTATGCCGATGGTACGTTCTTGATTGAACAAATTAAGGAACGACTTGAAAAGGAAATTTAAGCTTTTAACTTTGTTCGCTCATGACTCTCAACAGTGTTCGAATACGAAATAGATAACAGTTTGTCCTTCTTGGACATCTTGAATAAATGCCATCCGGACGGATCTAGTGAACGTTCAGTTTACCGCGATCCAACATGAACAGAGCAACACATGACTTGCTTGAGTTTTGCTTCTGTTGCAAATAAACGGTCACTCGTACGTACGCTTTTTTGCGAGACGTCAAGCATGGCATCCGAGGATAATCTACAGGCTAAACGAGCAAGGTTGTCTAAAGTGTCTCGTGCTCATAATTCGCCGGAACGCTTCATCCGGAAAG
The DNA here is from genome assembly GCA_013368495.1 of Paragonimus heterotremus. Taxonomy (NCBI): domain Eukaryota; kingdom Metazoa; phylum Platyhelminthes; class Trematoda; order Plagiorchiida; family Troglotrematidae; genus Paragonimus; species Paragonimus heterotremus. The sequence goes on along the minus strand of LUCH01000285.1, from coordinate 253,586 downwards.
TGCAGTTTTAGAAGTTCCAAAAAGCTGTCTACATCTAACTGCGTTTCAAAGATGGCAGTTTGAGGAACGCCTTCGTAAGGCCTATCATAGTCACGTTAAAACGCGTGTATAATACAGCAAAGCATACTGTACTCTCATAAACGTCTAGGTCGCCTCTACCCTCGGTAAAAAAAAGCAGCTCCTTTTTCTGATAGTTATTTTATCTGTCAGTTTTCTTGTAGTTTCGGAAACATATCAACAGACCAGAGCGAACACTTGAAATCAGAGTCGACGAACATATCCCAAACTGACTGACGGATTCATTATCCCGTTCGCTAGAGAGCAACGCTGCTTCATCCATCACAAGGCTCTTCTTACTTGTAGTTCACGTCGTCAGTATTTCGCCATCGTTTTACAGTACCGATGAAGGTTCACAATTCACAAATTCTCAAGTATACTGGAAGCTCATTGATCAGCCGTCGACAACGGGTTCTCTGTCGTAAAAAACAGCTGGCTGTCGGTCTTAGCCTGTCGTGGGTTTAGCTGTGAATATCACTCACGACTCGGCTTGGTTTGTAATTTTAATAATTTCATCCAAGCTTTTTTGTTTCTCGCCACGCGTTTATTACTTACGAGTGTGCGAAACGAATTCATGCTGTAATCTCTGTCTACTCAGATGGCTCAAAGCGACTCACTATTTCAAATTTCACATACGATTGTTACAATTGCTTTCGCTTAACGCCCCAGTTTCGGCTTCCCTAACTTAATATCATATGATACACCACAGTGTACTTTAATGGTCGCCTATGTTTTCTAAAACCACGTGGACTCGGGTCATAGCGTACGTGCACCCCTGCCCTAAACATACACAGTCATCACAATGATTTGAATGTTGAATGAGTTGGATTAGCGCTTTCTCCTGTACTACGGTTGATCGATCGCCTGGAGAGTCTAGACTTGTGAGAAACGGAGGCGACTGTAAAGGTGTGTTGTGTGAAACACATGATCTAAATGATGTCTGGCTGTCTGAGCAAAAACAGTCAGAATTCAAGTTCGTTAACGTCCTTGTCATTGATCCATTCCGATCTCACCGGCTTGTTAACTGAGTAATACGTGTCATGTATTTCAGCATTGTGGATGGAGAAGAATGTCTTGACTGCGACGATTGCGTTGAGGTTTTCACTTATTCGGAAAATATAAAAATCATTGAAGACTTAGTTTGAATCGTGTTATAACTTGTGTCTCGTTATCGTTCACGTTTCGTTCGTACGGCTCCCAGATACCTCGGGTGAAACTGTCCGGAAACGAGTAACAGGACGGAGGCCAGCTCAACAAAACAATCGGTACACATCACGCAGATGTCATCAACGGACATGGTTTAACATCTTAGATAGGTCTAGTAGAGTTCATCTCTTGGTGCATAAATTTAGCTGACGACTCTTGATATGAGTGGTGGTCTGTGGGGGCACACGATCAGTTTGAATGGCACGTTTGGAATGGATCGCTTCGGTTGGGATGGTTTCAGAAAAAGGTAGACGCCATTTGTTCTCGATGGATACGGTTACGGTGACGGTATTCCGTTCAACCGGATGTTGGTTACCGATGAGGTGCATCAGACTAGCCGACGGTAGCGAGGTTACTGTTAAACTCTGAGTGGATGTTTGCCAAGCTCATTGATGTCTGCGTTGTAACACGTTAGGAAGTGATGTCTCAAGGGGTTTCGATGTCGATCTTCTTTTTAGTGATAATTGAACAAGTCACTGGCCTGACTTGCAGATATGCTTTAGACTCAGTTGCGAAAAATTTGAGTTTTGACTGGATTCACACTAGCGACAGAAACAGCATGCCTAAACGTGGCAAGCGTTGAATCATTTAGTGAATTCCATGTGACATTGGATTAAGCGGGTAACTGAGTTTAAATGCGAAATTTCTGAGCTCTCGACAGGGCTTCATAGCTCACTTGATAGAGCGTTTGCCGCGTCTAGCCATGTTGTTTCTGTCGCCGGTTCGAATCCAGCCGAAACCCAGATTTTTCGAGATTGCCCCTCTTCTGGATTATCACATTTGCCATATTGCTTATGATAGACATGCATATATTAAAATGGTCAGGAATATGCAGTAATCGAATTCGTAGAGCTAATAGTAAGCAGTGAGCTAGTTCGAGCCTAACGTTGCATTCGGTACAGTAGAATTAGAACACCGGGAGCTGTATATACAGTTACCAGTTTATTTTGAACCAAAAGTACTCTTACAGACAACAGTACACAAGGCAATTGTTTAGACGATGTGAAATGGAGTTGCACCAGTCACATCATGTTCTTCCGATATCACGGAGGATGGACGGCTTGACTGCGATGAAAACGTTGATCCAACTAATGCCACCCAAGGGAGCCCTCTGCGATTTCTGGAAAGCAATGTGACTAGTGCAACACCACTTCACATCGTCTAACCAGTTGCCTTGTGTACTGTTGTCTGTAAAAGTACTTCTGGCTTAGAATAAACTGGTAACTGTATCAACACCTCCCAGTCCTCTAATTCTGTTGTGTCCAAGCTAGTGTTAGGCTCGAGCTAGTTCATTGTTTGCTATTAGCCTCACGAATTCGATTACTACAAATTGACGTCGCGTCATCGAGCTTCCTGCAAGTGAACCTGCAGGCCAGTCCATTCGGGATTAAAGAATGAGTGGAGGGAGCATTTCGGGCTGTAGCATGGCATCCGGAAGAACGGTAAATAGGATCAGCCAGCCCTGTTTCTCAATGCTGGCAGGCGTGACATGTATCCTCGGCTGATCACATCCTTCCTGTCGAATCCGAGGCCATAGAGAGAGCCAAGTTTATTTCCTTGATTCGAGGACGAAGAATGCCATGCAGAGTTCATCCTGTGATTGAACAAACAAACGGCTAGATGCAATTATGTTGATTCATTGGAGGGGCAGCTATGACCGTTTAATTGCGGGGATCAACATCACTCCAATGAAAACTGCTTGACAGGAAAAAAGTAACGTTCTCAGATGCTCGCAAGACATGCGACCAACATGACGACCTTGTCGCAGCAACCTCTGAAGAGTGAACGGTGCTCTTTTGAAAGCAATCATCCCAGCTAACGAGTCTGTTGCACGCCAAGCGTTCGCAGCGACAAAGGCCCTAGCAATCCAGTCCAGCGATGAATCTCAAGACTGTAAGTCGGTGTGTGTCTTGTGGTGAATTTCATCTTCGATCCATTTATCGTTTCCGTAATGCTATCTGCCACGCTTGCGGAGGGACGATTCACATTCGAAGGGCATGTCGGAAACCCAAGGCAGGGCAGATGGATCGCAACGATGACACCAATCCTTCCTACGCATTGCAGACTGAGACGCAATGTCACTTTCTATACAAGCGGTTAGCGTTTAATTCCAGAGCGCAATACAGGACACAAGAAGCAGTGAATCAATTGTGTTGAAGGATGCGCTCAATTCCGTCTATCCAAATGCCGTTCTGAAACCAGCCAATGCAAAGATCCGCGTCTCTAAGGGTCATCATCTGCAACTCGGTGACGGCCTCGCTGGTCCAGTCGCAGAGATGGTCCGATGTTCCGCTACACTTCCTGATTCTTAAAAATCAATCTTGAGGGCACTGGATCACTTTTTATCACTACACAGGACAATCGAAGGCCCTTTGATAAAACACACTTCCATAACCTGATGGTACGTTGTTCCACCAATTCCGGTGAGCTGACAATGCAGCCTCTAAATTTGAAGTTTGACGGTGATCCGGTTTTTCCGAAACGTCGTTTGTTGCCATACAGTCAACGGGATGGGGGTGTTCAAAGCGCTACGGAAAGTGGAACGGGGCAGCGTTATCACCCGAGTAATTTGATTTGCTTGGGCAACTCCAATAGTAGCTGCTATAAAAAGTGGCGGGAGACCACCGCGGATTTGTGATGAGTGCGGGTTAACTCTTTATCCACGATTACGGGGATGTGCAACGACCACGATGAGGGCGGAAGACTCCATGAGAGCTATGCACAGCAGTAAGCACTTCTCCAAAGTTGGCCTAGCAGATGCATGCCTATAGACTCCACTGGTCTCTGAGTTCAAGTGTTTGACAATCATCAATTCTCTCTGAGGTCTGTTCCAATACAACTTCCTGCCCCTTGGGCTGCATGTCTTCTGGCATCTTCTAGAAGTCGGTCGACAAGGTGATTAATGCGATCATCTTCGGAGCAACCAAGCCGAGGCACGATCGCAACCTCATGAGGCGGCTCGAGAGGCTTGCTGAAAGGAGCATGCCAATTAGACCTTCGAAATGCGTTTTCATTACTATGGAGCCGGAATTTTTAGGCTACACGGTGGATTCTAAGTGCTATCAATCAGGTGCAAACTGCTGACTGATATGGAGTCACCAAAGAACCAAGGACACCTAAGGTCCAATATGAGTTGCTTGTAAGTACTATTCAGATCTGTCCCAAATTTTTGCGACAAAGGCCCAGCCGTTGTTTCTCGTCCAGTCATCCGATTCTGAGAAATGGAAAGAGAAGTGTGGTAACTTTATGCGTAGCACTACACGGTGTGTTATTGGCCATCTTGTGCTGTTACCGTTGTCATCATCTGAATACACCGTACTCACAACGGATGCTTCAGAAGTTGTAATCGTAACTGACTATGCAGTTGCCAGTTCTGAAATACGAGTACTTTTATGGATGGCAGTACTTAAAGCAGTTGGTTAGACGATGTGTCGTATCAGTCACATGGTTTTGAGCTATCACTATCGCGTAGGGCCCTCTTTATTGGCGTTTGCTGGACCAACAGCATCAGGACACTTATGGTTAGGAGTTTGACTGTAGTAGCTCACCTTGATTTTAGTTGAAGATGTTAACATAAATGGCGCCGTTCTTACCTGAAGTGTCTGTTGAATAAAACGAGACAAGAATATTAGTCACAGGGCAACTGCCATACACATTGCACCCGCAACCTTGTTTGTTTAGGAATGTCACGCTGGTGTAAATTAGGGTCATTTCTCCGAATCTGTTATATTCAAGCATGAGATTCTTCATGGCTGTTTGACAGTTGCTCACTAACATCACCGAGTGATGCATTGTTGATGTGGTCTGCAGTATCGTTCATATCCACTCATACTTAAACCCACTACATCAGGTTTCGTAATCAACACCTTAAGGAGCGTTTTCTGTGATCCACATTTTGCATTGCGTAAGCTAACTGTTGTACGTCAGGTGGAATGTTATCCTTTTATTTTTTGAGCATCATGTCGTGTATGGTTGTCTGAAATTGTTATTTCTACGTTTGCAAGTGAAAGCTCGGGTACCATACAGTCAAATTGAACGGATTTTTCAGCGAGTGCATCATATATAAGCGGCCTGAATAGTATCGCGTTGTTTGCGCCCAAGTGAGAGCGCTGTGATCCCGTGGTCAGTGAAACTCAGAAATGATTGACGTATATTAATACGATACACGTACTGTGAACAAGATACGGGACGTAACGAAACCCATAACCTCAGAAGAGTAGGATATCTTGACTTTCAACCGAGAACGTATTTCCCTATATATATATATATATATATATATATATATATATATATATATATATATATATAATCCGGCATTAACTAAAATGTTCTCATCCGTGTGTGGAACTCAATTGCACATAGGCTACACAATTCAGTTGACGTGACTCATGTTAGCACTCGCTAATTAACGACTTACGTTGATATATCGTCCTATGGCTAATTACCTTTAAACTTTGGAACTGTGGGTAGTTTTGCCGTGCATAAACAGTGACCACTTTTGATGAATTTCTGGTAAGTACGCTAAAGATGTCATCGAAAATTAATTAGGTTGGTTTAAAGTGTTTCGTAATTTGCCGTTTTCCTAGTCCGATCCCTCTGACGAAGATATCTCTTCCGTTGGCTTGGTCGATTATTCGGATGAAGAAAGCGGCGAAGAAGATGAATCGGATGGAGACGGCAAAATCATGGATTGCCAACGTACATTAGTCAAATCCGTCAAGACCGTTCCCCCGGATGATGGCTGTGAGGTTTCTTCTAGTCAGCCTTCCACTGACGTGGTTTGATCGCTTTTTGCAGCCTTTCGTTTTCTCAGGCCGCTGTTGATTGAAACCTGTATTTGTTCTTTTTTTGTCCTTTTGCCATACAACAGCGTGCATACACGAGCAGCTAACGCTTGACGACATTTGCCCCTATCCATCCGACCCAAATAGTTGACCTTCACACATGTCCGTCCGTGCTCTTTACTTTTCCCATTCACACTTTCTTCTGGTATTGACCAGGTGTACATAGCACCCAAGAATAACACCAGCATCTTCACCGAAGATGCTCCCAAATGGTCGGCGCTGGAAATATTCATATTTCTACAGATTTTCGTGTTTCCCTGTAATTTTTGTAAATGCGAACTGCGTGTCTACTATCCCCAACCATTCCCTAACTCCAGTTTTCATGGGTTGCCCTTTTCTTGGCATCTACTTACGACGCCAGTGCTTATTCGTTTTGGTTTTGTTTATCGTTTGCGCATTGTCTGACCAACCTGAAACGATTTACAGTATTTGTATACTCGTACTATTGATAACTATGACCGGCTGTGTCCCATGTGAGAGTGACAGCGATACAAGCTTGCTATCTGCGCCACTGGTGATACATTTCTTTGCCGTGTATAACCAGTACGTCGCTGTAAAATACACTTACTTTCACATGTGAATATGGTTCTGCTGTTTTCCAGGAGTCTAGCGCGCATACACTGCAGCCATTCAGTCTATCCTTTTGCGTGTGTTGAGGGACAGATATTGTATGTGGATTTTCCCTTTGAATTGTTGTGCGCACTCGAGTGGATTCATCTGTCCTCATCAACGCCACATTACCGCGCCCCGTAGATATCTTGTTTGTCTTTCGTAATCTACCATTGATCAATTTGATAATTAACTCTCCAGCAGTTTGAATAAGTTGATCTTGCCAGTTCAAGGTAACGGTAACGACACTGCAACACAGACGGTAATGACGCGTATGTAATGGTGTCTACGTATACCTACTACGGAGACCCGCCACTACTCCGGTGGTAATCACTTTAGGCACTCAGCGGTTACTTGCTCTTCGCTAACGACCATCAGTGATTATTTTGACCTTAAAGATTGGTCTGTCAGCGCCTTTTTGAGTGCCGTAAAGCACCTAAAGTGAATTGGAAACACCAGTGCGATAAATAGTGTCTGGGTGACTCTACTAAAAGTACGATGTGGTTAGGACATGAAATGGAAAAATCGACAACTGGCTTTCATCAGGGGGGTACAAACCACACTGCCAACCCGACTGAGTCGTTCAAGCTGATCCCGACACAAGTGTGACGATCACCCGAGAGCAGTCTAGCAATGAGGCTTCGCACCGGTTGACGCGACTGCGTTCAGATCAGGTAGTACAAAGCGGTCAGCACAAAAAGTGTTTTGACCCAGTGTCAACCGAGTCGTTTATAATGGCTGCCTACTGACCAGTCATTAGCTTCATTGCTTCATCCAGTCGAACAAAATATCTTGCACTACTAAGCTATGCAAGAAATAAGTGGATATTTTAACATAAGTACACACATGTATATTTATTGGTTGAGAAACCCAATTGTTCTCCTGTCTAGTTCTGAGCATCCTGGCAATTTCAGCCCACATACAACTTGACTGTTCACAACACCGATAATTCCATACTGTGGTGCAAACCAGGTCTTAACAAAACAGAATAAGAAAACTGGCAGATGCAAGCATTTTGTATCTACTCGTCAGTACCAAATTTACAATAACATTGGTTGTTTTTTTATGGCAAACAATTCAGAGGGTTGATAATTAATAGGCGGGTTATGATAGGTCATTAAGTCCAGGGAAGGATGAGGTTCGCGAACAGCTGTTTATGAACACAGAGAGGCTTAAGACGATTGGTTGCGATCGCTTCAGCAATCTTGAGTTGGAGTAACGTAGGATTCTGAATGCACAAACTGGATCGACAGCGTGACCAGTAGTCAAAACGTGTCTAGCGATTGATGAAACTGGCTGTTTACATTGTTTCGGCAACAATGTGTAGCGACCCTATTCGTTATTATCAACTATGTTAGAGCTACGAGTGTCATTTGTACTCTTTCTGTCTTCTACTTTTGTATGTACTTAAACATTTGTTTGAACGAGTAGAGATATCGACAAGTCCCCCGCGCACTCGAACGTACGATCCCGCTCCGTGCACGCTTGTCGCCTCGCTCCGTTATCGTTTCGTATTTGTATCCGTTTATCCTCGCGTTGACTTCGCAAGTCAACAATATACTCCTTGTCTACTCGCTGTATTATTCTCAATCGGTTATCGTCGGTTCGCTCGATCCTACAAATGCTGTTCTCCAATGACCCCATTTAGGCCAGTGTTCTTTCACTCTGGAGATCAGGCATCGTTCGGTTCTGACTATGTAACTTCCTCCGCAGTTACATGTAACTTGATAAACGCAATGCGATGTGGCATCGATAGGCTGATTTTTGATTGAAAATCAAACGTACAGGAAAGACACTTGAGCAGCGCCAACGCATTTGTGGAGCTCCATTGTGAATGTGACACGGAAACCCTTAAGCCATTCTCCACGAGAACAGAGCGAAAGGAGGGGTCCAGTTAAATAGTAGGTAGAATTCGAAAGATGGCAAATATGCATAACCTTACACTTACCGGTGTTGAGTTGAAGCTTACTGAGCTGAGGTCAGTCGGTCAAGACATTTAGGTAATTTTGTACAATAGGGTGGACATTGAATATATCGAACAGCCGTCAGATTTTAACGTCATCTGCAGACAGTAGCAGCGGAGGCGAAATCGGGAGAAGCACATCATCGATGAAGATAGAAACAGAGGTGGGTCAAAGATAGGATCCCCAGGTACACCACTAAAGCTGGCTTAATATTTGGAGTAGGAACAACTGACGCGTACATGATTGGCTGGTAAAATACCACTCCAGCCATCTAAAGAGGTTACCTTGCAGACCATAGTGGTGAGACTTATCAGAACCGAATAGTTCATCAGATTAAAATCAAAGTAAACGACATCGACGGTGATATCCGGTTCACCAGACTGCGTCCACTGGTTAGGGTTTATAGGTAGATGCGTCGTACAAGAAGGATTCTTTCTAAAGCAGTGGTGTACACCTGCAAAGAAGTTGTGAAAAGACATGCTCGTGGAGCCAGGCACATACAGATGTCTCTGGTATCTCTAACAGGCAGGACAACGTAGCAACTGGACGAGTCACCGGGGTCGTTGGGTGTACTATGGGTATAATATAGTCCTTTACCGGCGCATTGTCCATACATAACACAGGTTGTTTCGGTCCTTATTACTTTTCCTCTGTAACGTTAGCGCAGTTGTTCTGCTATGCAGCGGTATCTGAGTGGTATATCATTATTGACTACTTGTCATCTATGTGTATATATTTTCGTATGTGTATTACTGCAAGCAGTAGCACGTTTAGTCTGACGACCAATTAACACAATTCAACTTAGTTATTGCGTTGTACAATTCCTAGTAACACCATTAATCCTATTAATGTAGTAGTCTTCAGCCATTAATACACATGTTGGAAACTGGAATTCCACATCGACTGGGCCTAATCAGTTTATATGTTTCGAAATCTATTGGGCTGAAGGTCAACCATTGGAAACAATGTGTGGGGGATTACAGCATATTTGAGGATCAGAGTATAAATAAAGGTATAATAAGGTTTTAAATAAAAACAGCTTAACACCGGAAAAATGATCCCTGGAGAAGCAACTAACGATCTCAGACGAAAAATGGTATATATATATATATACTCAGTGGGTGCCCTTTTTAAGTACTTTATATATATATATATATATATATATACTTATTATATGAATGGCCAAGAACAGTTATCTGGCATTTAGCAACTACCGAAACCCAACTGCTGAAATCCAATATTTGTTCATCCGATAAACCACCGTGCCGCATGATACAGTACCTGCTTCATGAATAGCCTGAGATATTTCGATCCAACAGTATTAGGACCTTCGGAGTAAGAACTGCTAACCTAACTTGGTGTTTGTGCTTTACCGACGACACGCGCATTTTCTCAACAGTCAGGTACTGGTGTCGAAGGAGTCGTTGCCTAGCGAAAGTAAGAACGAAATGATAACTTACCACCACATGACCTGAATCCCAGTATGTGCTCTAATAAGAACGACAGTCCTGAATGGAGTCCCATCACCTATAACTGATAGTTATGTGGTCTATCTGAGACCAGATCTGATTCGAACAAGGAAGGCGCCAAGTATAACAATGACGCGCACGATATATGAAACTGGTGCTATCTAGAAATACTTGATGCTCAGCGCATAGCTGCAACAATTACCCGCCATTATTTGATCGATGTGACACTATCCCGAATCTACCACTTAAACGAGACTCAGCCTCACCAACGTGGCCGACCTGGGTATTCATATCTCTGACCAGAATGACTATATCACATCTACGTGTTGATTGAAGGGTAGCGGTCAGGCCCGAGTAAAACGTGTCCTTGACACCGACATCACTAGTCAGCCGGAGTATAGGCAAACAATAAAGATATTGTTTAAAGGTTTTGCGTCTAGAGCTGGTCTTAATCGAACTTACAAGGCGGATGACACAAAGTCTACTGTAAACGGAAATCCAATCTACCAATAAGGCTGTAGTGCTGAGGACTATACCTATTCCAACCTGACCGGTAGCGGCGGCCCTGGAGTCAACTGAAGTAGAAAATGCGGTTGCTGTTAGTTCCATACATTGACTACTGTCCTGGATTGTTGTCTCCAAAATACAGCAACCATCGACATTCAACGAGTCTAGCGTTCGCACGAGAGCGGCCTGTTGACCTACTTGTTTTAGAGTGCGAACTTTGTAGACACCTATATTAATTCGCATTCTAGAGCTAAGCAGTGGACTGGAGGGGGGGGCTGATGATGAATGGTAAGAGATGGGACTTACCGACACAGTGTTATTAGATTGTTAGGTAATTTACTAAAGATGCCAGCTAGTCGTTTACCACATCGAGCACTCTTTGTCGATGTTGCGATCGACTGACGCAAGGTACGAGGTAGACAGATGACTTGGCGTAGACAAATGAACTCGTTCACAAGGGGGTTGTTCACTGTAGATCGGGTTCGTCTCCTGGGCTAGGGCTCTCGGGACCCAAAGTCGCTGGTTGGAGACGTTAGGTGAGATGATGGCTAATCGAGGTCAGTGGCGTGCATGTTATGGTTGTCTGGCCGAACTGTCTGTGGAGTGAGTGCACTTAATGACGTGGGGCAGTGAAAGTCGTAAGGAGGCTGTCTTGCTGATGACGCCTTGCTTTCACTTAAAGCTTGGTTGTATGTTTGCAAGGTGTAGGCATCTTGATATTGTATGAATATAGACCTAGCTATTTTTAGTAGTTAGCTCCTTTCCTCTTCCCTACATTCTCACTCTCTTCCTATATACGGTTTGCCTTCTCATCTTCGTGGTTGTGTGGCAGTTAAGCATCAGTGTGAACCATTGATGTATTCATTTTCCAATGATGACCAAACATTTATCAATCAGACATTCAGTGTTGCACGGCCACGGGTCGCAAGTGGATTCCGGTGATCAAACAGACGCGATACGGTAAACATACATTTCCCCATTACTGTTTAAGTCCCTATGCACATGCTACAAGCTTTGCCGGGGACTTTATCTCCTATTGGTGTTTACCACGTCCTATCCAAAAGCCTCCAGTGCAGACCACTTCAATAAGACGGAACCACGACGCCCTTGCAACTAAATAAATGCTTACAGCTGGACCCCTTTTTCACAGTGATGAGTGGCCGCACGGAATAACTGCAACGCAGATACCACGAGACAAGACAACGTTTCTACCACAACTTCCGCAAAGTATGAGAGAATTAATATCTTTGAAAGATACATAATCGTTTCCACAGTGACCGCCTTTGAATCGGGCGGTAAGAAATCGGTTGTGTACATAAACACTCATGCTTCCGAAACGAAAACCTCATTTTACGTTAGTATACCGCAGTGCAATAAAGTGTAACGAATCAGTTTACCATAAGCTATACCAACTCAACGCGTCGCTCTTGCGAATCAAAGAAATTAGGAAAAGTGGTATGCGATTTTGGAGTTACCGGGAAGCTTTTGAAAATTGATAAAGGTTTCTTGTATTTGTGGCATATGAAAACAGACAGTCGGAAGCTTTTGATCTCGATAACCAGACGGAGACTAGAGGCTGTTTTCCCTCTTCAGTTGAACAATTTTCAACTGAATCTGGTCCAAATCTTCTTCCCCTCTATTTAACCTTGTAAATTCAAAATACTGTTCAATGTGCTATACTTCGACAAAACCCCTCAACTAATCATTTTTCGGCTTTGAATCGTACCTCTGGGTACTGGGTTGGTGCTGACAACAGTTTTTGAGAGAGGAAGATATTGTCCGAGACATTTCCATCCCGTCCTCTAACTTAAGCTTTCTGATCCATGACATGTACTAATGCTGTCATCAATTATAGGCTCACGGCGCCAGATCGTACAAAATGTTGACTGAGACAGTCAGTCAGTTGTTTTATTTAAACTAACCTCTGAAAACCCCTAGAATGTTCGCAGTCATCCGCAATGAACACAACAGTTGCATCACCTCAAAAGTACTCGAGGTACTGTCCAATCATTTGCCCATTCAGACAGGGGGATTTGAAAGATACTGCCCGCGCTCGAACGACCAAAGCGGGGATACGGCGGCGCTACTGTGAATTTTGCTCGAACGACGTGGTAACAAAAACAACTTGAAAAACTGACGATATAAACGTGATGCACACCGAAAAGAAAGAGCGTACAACAACAAACGGCCTACTGTGAAATTTCACATCTACACTAACAGATCAAAAATGGGAATTTCCCGTTGTTCACCAGATCCATCTTCGCTTTAGTAGCAACACTGCTGACAACGATTAGTAGCGTTTATCAAACGAATTCTGCGAACGAGAAGCATGTGCGAGTAGTGTCAACCTCTTGTCGGCACAGGGGTGCTAAAGTGATGGTTATGGCTGATTCCTCTCAAATCTCTATCTACTTTGCCCACACATTTCTATTCACACACGAAATGCGGCATCGCACAGGCCGCATCGGATTTGCCATGCTGTTTAACACGACCTTAAGCGTTTAGTAAATAATGTTGTGTTCGGTTCAGGAACCATACGTATTTTCAGCTTTTTCATTATTACCGGGTTACCACGTGGATACTGCGAGACCGTCCGAAAACAGACGGAAACAGTGAGAACATGAATACGCGATCTCGTGGGGTAGTCACAGAGATCACTGAGCTACTTCGAGTTGTAGCCTAGAAGTAAGAGAATCTACTTCAGGTAGGCCATGGACACTTTGGGTCACATTTTATACGCCCTTCTGAGAATACTGATAAGCACATTTGCGAAACCTTGAGGGCGCTCACTGGCGGCGAACAAGGGAGACGGATATTATCGTTCTTCTGAGTTCCCTTGACCCGCAATGGATATCCGCGGAAACAATGCGCACAAACAGGTTTTGAGGCGACAAACAGAATGACTGCTGCTGGGCGTGAGAATTACGTCAATTAATACCGATTAACGACAGGTTCTAGCAAAAGCATGCATAGACACACATCAAGTCGACAAATACTGAAGAGAAAACTGCTCTCCGAAAAGTACAGTAACCAAAACGAATACTATGAAAAGATAAGATAGACCTGATGTTGAAAATATTTTTTTTGGATACTGCATACACTGTACAAAATTAATCTGGGGGCAAGCACTGTTAACGTTTTGTCATCGTACTTGGTGTTAAAACCATCAGGGACGGAGAAGTGATCATCCGATATCGATCGGAACGTGCTGATCGGCCAGTTCTACCAGCGGCATGAGGTGGGGAATTTGAAGACCGTCGTTGGATGGCCCCAACGTGCTTCTGTAAACAAATTGACAGCCAAATACTTGCAGACAGAGTGGAAGATGACACGCATGTAGTAGTCAAATACGTGTTTGTTCTACTATGAACAGTAAGAACGTTTACATGAAGCGACATTCTCCCCTGATAAATTTGGGTTGTGCGTTGAATCGTTTGCTACATTGTTCGAATTGTGAATTTGCAGTATGTTGTGTTTAAGAACTACGTAGTCTACGAAGCTCAGTTAGGCAACTCCCACTCTAATTTCTTACCGGTGGCTTCCCATCACTTGATAATGGGAATGGCCGCGATTATTATTGTGTACAATTTCTTTTATCTGAGAGCCTACTGAAATAAAATTTAGCCTGTTGCTTTTTAATGGGATATATTTATTCATTGAAAAAAAAGATTGCTGTTCACTTGATAATTAAGCAGATATTTCTAAAAGGTGGCGTTCAAATTGGAACAAACGAGTCGTAAACTCAGCCTATCAAGAGTAACAGGTTTAGCCAACCCAACCATATACTGACGTTACCAAAGACAGAGGCGATCAGCGGTATCAGTTCGACTAACAGGGGTTTTTGATTCACGTAGGACATTGAGCGATCGGTGTTCACATAATATCAACAAAACCTCCACTATTCATTAATGCTGATGCGTAGTCCGGAATTTGGTTAATATCAATCTGAACACCGCTCGCAAATGATCACAACTTTCGTATTCAGACAGACTCTCCGACCAACTTCTATCGAAAAGAAGTGCAAGACTCACGTTTCGCCCTTGCCAGGGTTCGTCAGTAGTGCATACATACTATCGATTGGAGTTAACAACCAGTAACTGTATGTCCTATCAATACGAGCAGGCAAACTGATCATTAATCACAAGCGAAAGTGGTTGAGCGTGCACAAATGATAATTCGTTCGTGCTTAATGTGAGGTCAATGGCGAAGTTGCCAACATGGTTAACGCATTAAAACGTTGCCGGATTAAAAATCCAGCCATGTCAAAGATACACAATATTGACGAACTCTAACAGGGGCAAAAAATGAGTCTAGTGCGCCTTTTCGAAAGGGTCCGGTTGGAAAGTCTGAATGCGAAAGCTATGATAAAACGCGGGATATTGAACTTGAAACTGTTCGGCAGTAATAGAAACGTCGTCCAGCAGGCAAAATCCCGGTTATAGCATAAAAATACATCATCGGTGAGCCTGACACGGGTAACATTTATGTCTAGCGCTTCTCTGCGAAAGTCGACCCTGGTGCAAATTCTGGGACCACGAGTGGTGTTCAACTTAGTGATTAATAAGCAGAGTTAGCACACACACCTGCAATCTATCAGCAGTATACCTATTTATCTGTCTGCTGCAATCAACTTTGCCGGGGTGATTACCACATGACTCGATTTAGTTCGGAAGGTCACCAGAATGCGTAATTCTTCACACAGCGTCAAAGCGTATTATATGAGATGAAGGCAATATCTACGGCTTTCACTTTCCTGTCTTTATTGATGTTAGCAGCCAACAAACGTACACTAAATAATGACCGGCACACAAAACGGACCATTTCAACGTCTTCAGTTTGTAAACATCTACAGAACTGAACAAATATATTGCTGGCGGTTAACACACAGCACACGGAAGGTATCTACAGTCTGAGAAATAGTCAATCGGAACCAACTTTGAGAAGTAGCATCCTTAAGTGTTCTTCCCGCTTTTTCAACAGTTGCCGAAGCATACGATCTTGTCCGTCATCCACAATTGCCACATTACTGTCTGCTGCTGATGGTAGCGGAGAGTTTGGTGGTTTTGTGGTTTGTGCGGTACCAGACAGATCTGGACAATGGACTGCTGCGTCGGTTGTTGATCGCGGTTTGCTCACTGTCACCATTGAAGCGGAGGCCATAGCGGCAACAGCCTCGGCCTCCAACGCTGCCTGTTCAGCACGAGCCAAACGTATCGCGCGCCGCTCAGCAACTATCGCATCATGACGCGCCTTCAAGAAAACGGTAGATTGAAGCAATAATCAGTAGGTACCAACTTAAGTAACAATCACAACCAGTAAAGGCACTGCAATTAAATATTGCCATGGACTTTTCTATACCGACGAGTACATGCACAACACTTCCTCCAATGTCACGAAAAATATGTTTACTGAGACGCAAGTCTACCGAACAAGCAAAGTGAGACTAGATTATCCAACCTGATGAACGTTGGTCACTCTACAGCACGCTAGAAATTAGACAGACAATCGCAGTTATGTACACTGTTGGATCACGAAATAAAGACAGGGTTTCAATTAGAGGCTGAATAAGGTAAAACGCTATTCAGAACGCACAACCTTCAGGACCTTTACCAAAATACAGATCACTGAGATATGGGTTCACTAGTATTAACGATCGTGTGGGAGAGTGGTAATGATTCAGTAAAAGATAAAACGGTAACAGAAACCACATTTATACAAAAAATCAAGTCAACTGGCAAGTTTGATAAGGGCTATATCTCGGTAAGTGTTTAGGCTGAGTTGTTAGTAAAAGCACTGCAATGCCTTCTCCAGTTTGGGATGCTCGAGCGACATTTTCGCGTGTCCCGATGTCAATGTTTCATATATCGTATTGGGGTAGCTCAATAGGATAATCTAGTACTGCTTTAAGTCCACAGTGACTAAAACTAAGTGGATTACACAGGCTTCCTAGCCGAGCTAGGTGTGAAAATAGTAGCCAAAAACACCTCCTGATTCTAAAAAAGTGTTCACAGTAAAACCGCGAATAAGGCGACCAAGGACGACTAGAGCGCAGAAGACAACACCATAATGTTGTAATATGTGCGGGGAGGTCCCAGTTTAGTTGTCTAAGCAACGGCCTTCTTTTGGGGAGGATAGTGGCCGGGTGCAATTTGTGAAGAAAAAACAAAGTTAACCATTTCTAACGCCTTAAGATAACGGATACGGAAATGTGTAGGCGCCTTTGCAGTTGGTACCCAGAACAGGATGATTTGACATAATGGACAGTATTCGGCTGTGAAAGTGCATTTCGTCTCAACGATTAGCCATCTAGAACACGTCACTGGGTGTTAAGAATAATCGTCCATTCGAGGAGATCCATTAAACAATAATAGAAGCACATATTCCAACAGATGAGACGAAGTCATGCAAAAATTTGCCGTATTCTACTCGTAATCAATCGGTAAACACACTGACTGGTGTGCAGAAACTATTTTGCGACAACGGCCACGAAACCGTCGACGGTGCGGTTGAAACTCAACTTCAAGTTGATGATGGATCCTTATGGCCTGGCCCATTCCATCCACAAAGTTCTACGGGTCCTATCGCTCATTGGTCGTTCGGATCGGCACAGGCATCGTGGCAGGCCAGCTTTGATGCCCAGTACAACAACCTCAAATGTGCACGTGATTTGGCGTTTGAGTTGTGTCACAGAATCACAAGATTTAGACGATCCGCATACAATACTTGTATCGAGTGTTAGGCACCCTCTGTTTACCGCTTGTATCCGCCACCTCATATTGTGCACACCGCCTGAACAAACAATTACCCAGACGAATTTGCAACACTTCTGATTCGGCCGACTGTATGGTATCGAATCCACGGTCCACGTTCATCTAATACACAATGCGATGATGCGCAGTATTCGGTTAAATCATACAAACAACGTAAGACTCATGCTTTAGATCCCCAACCCACTCGGTCACCCTTATCTTGCAAATTGACACTGGCCAGTATGCTCATTCATGTTTATCAGGCAGCATATCTCATATGAAGGGTCAAGTACTGTTCACAAGTTAGTTTTTCCGGTTAGTCGTCAAAGGATTTCACTTTCTGTCGGATTCTTAGAGCATATATCAAGTTGCGGGAGAATTCCCTGTAAACCATTTTACTGTTTCACAGTACTTTACAAAGTGTGAACAAGTCGAACTCAAAGTTCTACCCAACGTAACCCACTCGCTTAGGTTGAATTTTTTTCAACGTGCTTGTAAATCGTAAATTAGATCCAAATACCTTTTCGACACACTACGAAAAAACCGCACTCATTAGCACGAGGTTTACACCTTATTTGTCATTTCTTACTTAACTCGACCGCAGCACAAAGACAGTCCTGTTATCAACTGAATTTACTAAGAAGCTGAGTAGATCGTTTTTTTAAATGGCCATTTAGAGAACTGTCATGGGAGTTTATTGTGATTAATAGTACTGTATAACTCACGTTTATGAGTTAATGTTTCCCCATCTGCAAATATGTCAAAGAGTGAAAATTCGTTTCCCGAGTAAAAAGCATGTTACTGAGTTAACGTGGCCGCCCTGTGATTTCTTTTACCCATCAGTAATCCACGCTTGGTGCAGCAAATGATCTGCTGACAAGCTCCGATGTAAGTTGTCAGGTAAATCGCTAACCATAAACCATAGGTCTTTGAAATACACACAGATCCATCAAGGCTTCATTAGGGATCAGAAGATAGATAAAATAACGCCCATAGGTTCCAGGCAGGTAGATAATGCAGCCGTGACTTTGAGTATTCTGAACATCGCCAGTATGGTTCGCCATACCGAGGCACGCCAATCAAGAAATTCAGCGAACATGTATGTTTTTAGCAAATACGAAGTTCCTTCTAAGAAACCAGTGCTAATATTCAGGTCCTCGATAAACAACAGAAGATAGCTTCAGTGGAATGGCACGTGACAAACGAAGTAGTTCATGTTTGTTTTCGCCCTGTGTGGAGCTCCATAACCTACAGATTAAATGGCTGGAGACATTTGCATAGATTATGGCTACTTGTGTTCGGCAGCGTGAATATTCCCCTACCATGACCGGGGAAACTGCGAAGTAAGAACGAGGAAGCAACGAAAGCATGCAAGGAGGTTTGCAGAAGCTGCTATACACTGGTCCGCAAGCCGGTTGTTTGGTTACAGGATGCGAGCACAACGTCATACAATCTTCCAACGTGAACTAAAGACTTGTGAACGGAGTCCTACTCATCTTTTCTGTTTTACCTCCCAAGTGAGGCGTTTTAATCTTTGCAATATGAAAGTTAATCGCTAATATTCCAATATCCCTTTTCAAGCACCGGTGTCTCCGAAACAGTAGCAGCAGGTGGTGAAAACACCGCATCAGCAACGACGAAGTTCGCCAACGCGTCTTCGGGACTGATAAACTCTGCGAATCTCTGAGCAATTCCTCTCACAGAATTCGTTACATTGGCTACATTTTACGAATGCCAACTAACCGCTTACCACCTCGTGCCTTACTTGTGAGTGGTGGGTTGGGCTGGAAGCGACAGACTGGTGGGTAGCGCGTGGCTTGGGTTCGAGGTGTGAAGGCATTCACTGCGAAGGTTGCTTCAGTAGGACGCTCCCGGTTGTCTGGCTAAGATCCGAAAAACATTAAACACCTTTTGTTGAAGACGTTGTCTGAGATGGCGAAAAAGAGAAATCAATAGTGCTCGTGTTGCGAGTCTCTGTGTGCCTTATCGTAACTCTTTCTTCTTTATCCGTCTAAATTTCCTGTTACCTTTCTCATCCTGTGGCACGTTTGCCACTCCCTGTGTTTTTTTTGCGTGTTAAGTATATATCATATAAACATTACACACATACATCCGCAAACAGTCGATAGTTGTTGTTGTTGATGATGATGATGAACTAACCTGAATCCTCGTCAGAAGAAATGTGATCAGGCGAATAGCCTCCACTTTTCGAAGGGCAAGCAAACGACGTCGCTCGTCGAGCAAAATTTTTTGTTTCACCAACTTGTCTTTCTCTCGTTTGCAGCGTTCAAGGGCCTGCGAATTTTTGAAGAGGAAGGGATTCGATGACTGATAACGAAGAATTAGGCCGACATCCGAGGAGGATGACAAGTAGGTGAAAAAGTTGGAGAAAAATTCAGACCAAACTCTCAAACAGAACACTCGAAGCAATAAAACGTACTAGGCGAATCTGTCTACAACGAGGGGTAATAACATTGCAAACGAAGGTTAGCTTTTGGTGTCAAACGCGCACCAGCTGATAAAAGAGTAATTGTAGACGAGTATTCAGGATAGTTGCTTTGCTAAGATTTGCAATCATAGAAGGACATTATCAAAAGCCCATCCACGGTAAAACGGGGTCGAAAGTCTGCGAAGTGGATATGTTCATGACCAGACAAAGATGGGCACATCATTAGGCAGAAGAACGGTAAATAAAACCCAGGGTACCAACACAGTTACAAACGCAATTAGAACTGGACCTGACCCCAACAGTGATCAGATTGGAGACTATACATGAAAATATTGCAGAAAGTATGGTTGATTAGAAGAAAACTTGGCTTGTTGCAATACTGCCATGTCGGATCACGCTTCCAACCGGTTATTTAGACGACCTTGAGATCTCCTGCCTAACGGACAGTGTCTATCGAATCTATACATAAGAAATTTAGAGGTTCAAAGAAACTTACAACGGTTATGTGCAACTGACTCCGCACTTGACGGTACCACAAGAATACAAAAGTGAAAAAGACGTGAAGATGTTCTTTTCAGAAACATACCAGAAGCAAAAAAACATAAGGCGGGATAAAATTAGATGTAAAAATAAGTATGATCCGGACAATGGCATTCACTCATGTAACAAACAAACATCAGTAGACAATGACTTGCTAATACTGACACTAAAATTCGTCCATTAATTCAAAATTGTCCAAGTGAGGATGCTGACTAGAGACTACAAACTGCATCACGCTTCGTTTAAAGCCACTTACTGACGACGTTGGCATGAGAGATGCAGATAAGATGTTCCAGATTGGATACACTCTAACACTCAAAGGATACTGACTGCATTTCAAGCGACCTATTGGGTGTGATAGCTTTAGAGATCGACCTCAGTGACGATGAGAAGCGCCTCAGAGAACATAACAGCTAGTATAGCGTCCTGTGAGTCAAAACAAGATGATTCCCAACATATGGACATTGCACGGAGAAATTGACCATTTTAAGAACCTTTTCTGAGTAAGTGAAAAAGGCGTTAAAACAAGCTTTGTGACCCAACTTTGTAGCTGGATAACTCAGTTACGATACGGTCAGCAAGCAATAATATTTGACCAACGGTGAGATTGTACCAATGAGTAAGACTTCAAGGAAGAGCCATTCAACATAAAATTACCGAAGGATTCAGTTGGTATTCTACATCAAGTGTTGTTTCACCAAAGATGCGCCGATAAGAAACAAGCTGAGATCTGAGATCGTAGGTCACAATAGGGGACAGCAGTTTCAAGCTGGGTCTATTAAAACGTATTCAGTATACAACATTTCACACATAGAATGGTCCAAATGTTTTGACTCATGTGCGCTCCCAAACTACCATTCAACTACCGACTTTGTTATCACCAATAAATATTACCAAGGATGCGTTGCAGTCGGGAGAGATCCTAATTCAACTAGTCATCAATGCACTAAACATCGTTTAACTAGCCAGCAACGGAGAGTAATGATGGAACAATCACCATGAGAAGCGTGTTCAAACCGAGCCCACTAAGTTCTCCTTCGGCAATGCAGCGGTATTCCTTTATATGAAAGTGCGTATGGAAATAGCGCACTGTTACCTAAAACATCCATTCGGATATAAGGAAACAGCTGCAAGTGCCAGTTAAATGATTTGCTAGGTCATGTACACCAAGACTGGGTCTAAAAGTAAGACAACTTCAGATTATCCAGTCTTTACATTTCATTCGGTTTAAATCAATATTTTGTTGCGACCACGACAGGTGAGCTGTCAGGGAGGTTATTTATCCTGAACAAGTATAAGCTCCTAGTCACTTTCCTACATAAAATATTTCCCGGAAAAATCGGCTAATCCGTTTCTAAGTGCAACCGCGTGTATGCTGTGCAATGCAGCAATTGCCGATTATGACTCAGCTACCCAATAATGCAACACAATACTGTATAACAGCAGAGCAGACAAAGAGTTCCAGCTGAAAACAGCCAGAGCCAAGTTAACGAATTTCAATAGAATTTAATCAGGAACAGTGTACAACACCCTAACACAACGTACAAACCTACAGTCAGTAAGTAACTGGGACAAATGTGCGGACGAGCTGAAAGTTTGCAATACATACTGACGACACCTCAGATCCTGAAAGTTTGCATGAATCACGTAGCCCAGGCACAAAATTAGATGTAATGAACACTAATCCCCACCCGTTGCTTTTTTCGTTCGGCTCGAGCTGCACAGTTAGCCATTTGTTCGGCTTCCATGGCCAGAGCCTCAGCTTGACGGCGTTCCTCAGCTTTGCGATTCGCATCTTCTATAAGTCGCCGCTGTCGCGCTTCAGCCTCCGCTTGGGCCTTAGCCTCCTTACGTTGGCGCAATGCAAGCTGTACGAGTCTCTGGCGCTCAGTTTGACGCGCTTGAATGGAGGATTTGGACAAGTGTTTGGTTCGGTCAAAGTCGATCTGAAGTTCGTGGATGTGAGAAACAAATCAGAAATGTGTGGCTGAACAAAAATAGGGTGCGACAGAATTACATGTAAGCTATGAGGTACCGCACAGTACATGCTCGGTATGACACCAAAACATATCGCCAGCTGTATAAAAAAACACGTTAACTTGAATGAGAATGTTTTGTGAACCAGTCATAAACTACGTGGCCTGCGATGCCGTGGATAGACGTGAAAACAAACGAATCAGTTTTAAACTAAGCTACCGCTCCGGTTTGGATCAATCAAAACGAAAGACAAACGTGAAACAATTAAGTCGCCAACTTTAAACTCGTCGAATTACTTACAAGAGTATTTGCGGAAATGATGTGGACAATATGGTAACCTTTTCGCATCAACAGTCGACATGTCATATCGCAAGAGCCAAGTGTTCAAACAGTCATCAAGGGTTTACATTGATGATTAACTGTGATAGGATAACGAGGGGAAAAAATAATCCAAACCAATGAATGGGGAAGAGAAATGGGACTCAAACTACAGGCTATATGCCCAAACACCTTACAAACAAACAGCCGGATTATAGATGAAAGTAAGACGGTACCAGTATGACAACAGCACTTTGTGGATTTCGCTGCCTCGTTGCATCAAGTGTCCATACTTTACAGACATAGCGATAACATTTACGTCAATGAACCCCGTTACCCGTCACTTTCTCTCTCTTTAGCCACAGAATGCGTGAATCATGAGGGTCAGGGAGCGATCGTGACCTACAAAAGCCAAGTTTACTAATATCTATCTTTAATTTTCTAAGCTACGTCATCACTTATCCACTTCGAACCTTGAACCAGTCTGTTGTGGCGTGGTTGACAACTAAGTGGTATCCTCAATACAGTGTCCAGGCATTTTGGTAGCGACTGGATATATCTAGATTATTTTATGAAATATCTGCTTCTTAATCATAGTGTTACTCATAAGTCAGTGCCACTCGATACGTATGATGAAACGTACACACAGATGTTCGGTCGAACCATTAATGTTTTTTGTCCCGAACAGTGACGTTCGGAGGCCGTAAGGCAACACTGCCGTGAAGGCCGTTCTACACACGCACCTCTTAAGCTTCAAGATGACCTACTTGTAAAAGACTATCATGAGCTATGAGTTACGAGTAAATAGTTGTTACTTACACGTTCACCGCTTCTGATGCAGTCAAGTCCCCACAACAGTAACTGGGGTTAGGTACATGTAAGTAGAACAGTCTTGCGCAGGCACTTTACACTGGGAAGCTGCGAAAAGTACTGATCAGAACGCGTGACGACCTTCAACATTATCTGTGCCCGGTTAATACCATAACAGAATAACACCTTGTTGTCAGAAGAGTTAAAACCAGTTGGTCTACTGTCAAATGTTTCTACGCCGGCAGTCTATGAGTGCCTCAAGAAACCTTTCGGTACTTCACTTGTGATAAGACTGAATAAAATTAGAGGAGATGAAAAGCTTCGAGGTACATCGCTCTTGCTGTTAAACGATTTTCCATTAGGAGTCAAAAAACATGAATATATCGGAATGATATGTACCCGACGGATTGTTTAATAGGCAAGATTATGCTAAGACGGAAGGCCTTTAGTCCCGGTTAGTAACCCATTGTGTTGGCCAAACATTTATAGGTATACTAAATTAACGCTTCCTTTGCTCTGGATGGATACGATTCACTTCACTGTGATAAGTACGGTCACAATACCTTAAACTGATTAGACCGAATTACGCACGACATCCCGTCAAGAGTTGTCTGTTAAACAAAGGCGCCTAATGGGATCAATGAAAATAAACGAACGAAGCAAGTGAATTTTACTGAACGTTATTCTGAAATAACACCGCCATGTCGACAGAACGGTGCAGGGTCACGCGCCCAAGATAAAACTATGTTTAGACATGATACTACCACGTGTTAGCTGTCATTTAACCGACTATGTGGGGACCGTATGGCGGGAGAAAACGCAACAACCGGTGACTGGGGTCCACAGGACGGAGTAATTCAAGGTGTCATGGGACAATGAAACATTACTTTGAAGTGTATAATTCGGAGATTCTATTTAGTAGTCAGTTATAAACGGTTTCCACGAGTGGGCTGAGTGCGAGCAAATTCATTCACTCAGTTATAAACAATCATAAGCTTGGCCGAATATTGCTGTAGATGGCCGTTCATTGCAACAGTAACCATGAACATCATCCGGAAAGAAAAGGAAAATAGACGGAAAAATCCAATGAAACCAGGTGAGTTAGGAGTACTAGGGACAGTGTGGGCAAACAATTGACTAAAGCAAGTTACTACGTTGAATGGTATCTCTAATCAACAATCTGGGTGATCACGAATTCTTCAACTGGGCAGGCGACACCTGCGGGATTTTAAACACAGGAAAGGTTAGGGCCCTCATACCTCGTGACTATGCTGCTACAAGACCACATCACCTAGTGGGTTCATCTAACTGTTGGCAGGTCGACGAAAGATGTCCTTCATAGGGTGCTCATGACCGAATCATCGCCGACTGTGTATTCAATTAACTGTTTAAAATGTCCTAAACTTTTGGAAATAGACAGTCACCTCACACACGATCATTTCACTTGATGTGAACTAATGGTCAAAAAGTGCAGGTCCATGAACATCATCATAGACCGATCATGTTTCCGAACCAGCTAACAAATAGAGATGAATAAAACAGATGCAAACAAAGTTTAATCAGACGTGAACTGTGAATACAACAGTTACTTCATCAAAATGACCTTTGTGTAAATTTTAGTCCCGCTGTGCGGAAAAGACAAAAAGCGAGAAAGAAAAAGTTAAACGCGAATGAACAAGAAGCAGAAACGCATTTGCACATAAAGTTAATTAAAATACCTTGATTTCCGCGGTAAAATACAGTTTCGTGTTCGTTTTTTCACTGAGTACAGCATTTGGTCCGGGTGATTGTGGAGCATAGACTAGTTTGTGGCCTCGCAACGACTCCATCGCCTTGGTGAATCCGGTATAGTCATTGTACTGCACGTAAGCGATAAAAGTCAACGGGGTCAGAACGGATTTTGCCTTCGATGCACTCTCCGTATCCAGAGAGCTCAGAGTAGCGTTAAAAACACTCATTGGTACTTGCGAAACGGAGTGAGTGCCATCGCTGACCACTGATATAGTATCCGGTCCGATCTTCCCAAACCCACCGACAGCTTCTTGATCTGTCGTTCCGAGTGGCGGTTCATAAGCCGACGCAGCCGATACAGCGTGATTGGTTCTAATCCCGCAGTATTCATCAAGATACCAATCTAAACAGCTTGGATTCTGAACGGGGTCGAGCATTGGAATGTCCACAGAACGAACCACACCAAACGTCTGCGGTCACAATGAAAAACATAATTAGGAATAAACTAGGTGAAAATAGCTATAATAGCAATTTGAATATGAGTAGCATGATTAAAAATGGTAGGAACGCTACAAGATTCCAGCCACAGACACCCCTATAAGGCAGGTAACCAATTACTACCAAGTGGCAGCATAGTGAGTTTTGACCCCAGACTTCTGATTCCTTCAAATAGCGCAGTTAATTGCGGGCAATCTGGTTCAGATAGGAGAGAGTTGACGTGACAACGTCTGAAATTGAGGCAGTGACCGTCAGTTACACAGCTGAGGTGCACAGAGTAGACGACTAACAAGATGTGCATATCAATTAGTTGTGTCCGAAGTACATGGAAAAATGGTCCCAGACGAGCAGCCCGAACGATTGCCCGTAACGATCAGCTTAGGGACAAATGCAACCGGAAATTATGTACGTATGCAAACTGAAGCGTGATGCAACATAAAGTATGTGCATAGGACTTAAATTATTGTATCCTTTAAAAAGACTAGCCCTCGTTGTCCAAACGGCTCTGTCACATTAGCGTATCACTAGCTTCGGAGTGAGTCCCCTCGAAACTCCATTACAGAATACAGGTCAGGTCCTTCAAATCGACCTCCATCAGAATGTTAAACCATTTCTGTTCAATTTCGTCGCAGACGGAATAATAGAGGACAGTCTCTGACATTCACAAGATGCCGACGTGGACCTCCTAACTGATGAAAGACTGACTGATCCTGATTATGCTGACGACGAGGTGTTGCTGTTTGACACTTTCCAAACAGCACAAAATGCTAGACGCTATTTCGCGTTCTGCTGAGTGCTACGGAATGCGCTTTGAAGTCTCCAAGTGCGAAGTCATGGAAATTGTTGACCGGTTTGTATACCTGATAAGCTGAATCAGTGGCGGTGGCGGAGGTGTAGGGAATGAAATAGAAGCACGTATCTCTAAGGCTAGGGCGGTGTTCGATAATCTGAGGCATCTATGACGACAGAGAAGTGTCTCTCTGAAGCTTAAGGGTCGCATATGTCAGACAACAATGAGGGCTGTTACTTTGCGGCAGTGAAACCTGGCCGCTCAGGGTAGAGGACGTGGACCGTCTTCAGGTATTTCACCATCGATGTCTGCGTTCGATCGGTCGAGTCAGGTGGCACCAGCGAGTAAGCAACGAGGAGGTTAGGAAGCAAGTGTTTGACACTGATTGTCAAACGAGTTCTTTTGTTCAGTCGTTAGGTTTGCACAGACTTAGATGGTTAGGTCATGTACAAAGGATGCCAGCCAGTCGTTTGCCACACCGAGCACTGTTTGCTGACGCTGCGGCCGACTGACGTAGAGAAATGAAATCGTTCACGAAGGGGTTGGGCACTGTAGATCGGATTCGTCTCCCGGGCTGGGGCTCTCGTGACTCGTAGAGTCGATGGCTTGAGACGTTAGGTGAGATGGCGACTAACCGAGCTCAGTGGCGTGAATGTTGTCGTTGTTTGTCCGAGTGGTCTGTGAAGTGAATGCACTTAATGACGCGGAGTGGCGAAAGCCGTAAGGAAACTGTCTTGCTGATGACGCCTTACTTTCACTTACCGCTCGGTTGTTTGTTTGCAAGGTGTGGGCAGCTTAATGTTGAATATTGCAATATAGTAGTATAGTATACTCTACATGAAAGTTTGCAAATCACATGGGATAACAGATTCCTTTACCAACAAACGTGAGTGACAGCACGCAGTAGCACATGTAACTGAGCCAAGTATGTTTTGAAAAAAAAAGACATGCAGATGAAGTTTCAACTGTTTAGTATACCCATCGCCTACAAACAAGAGTGTTAAATATAACCAATATCTCTGGAATTTTATCGTTTGACGCTTGATATCTTCAGACAGAATGCGAAGAATAACGAGGTTCAGTGTAGAAAACAGTGCCGCCACTTCTTCCGAGTGATCCTGCGAAGACACGGAGTACTTTATCGAAGAGAGTGTGTACAACACTTGGTCTGCGCCGGACGAAACTCAGGCATTCTGGTCAATTTACGCCGGACCGTAAAAATGAATCATCTTCACAGTACACCAAGAAGTTCAGGAAATGGAGCTGGTTCGACTAGTCCTCTTCCATCAAGTTCGGCATGCGGTTGCATTGGATTTAATGTACCAAGCAGTTGGTTGGTGTGTCTTATTTTTGACTCTGGTTACGACACTGTTCACTTCTGTACAAAACCACGTTCACTGAGTGACCTTTGGTTTAGTTGACTTTCGTGGCGATGCGGACATAATGTAACTAAATTTTGCGAAAGCGTTTGCCATGACAGAGCATAAAATATCGTTAAACAAGGTTCAGATTTGTGGCATCTCAAACCAGCTGTTAGCCTGGATCCTAATCTTCCTCTCAGACACAACATTCAATGTTGGAGTCCACAGAGAATACTCCAACACACGCTCGACCGCTACTGGAGTAATTCAGGTTTTAAGCATTCGGCCCTGTCGACTATAACGTCGTTGCTACTATACGGTGTGTATCTGATTTGCGCAGAGGACTTAAAGTTCTGGATACTATCATTTTTAGCAACAACCGAACGTCTTTTCGACGTCAAAGAGGACGCAGACTGGCAGAGGCAACTCGTGCCTTCGCTATCCTCGCTGATGTCTCATCAACAGTTGACGAGATAATGCTACCTGAGTATTTGAAATCGTCCAATCTCAAACGGATAACTTGCAATGAAGAAAGTAGGAGTGGAAATGCCTCACACTTGAAGCAGCACTTTGAAGGTATAAAGCGCACTCCGTACAAATCAGCCCGGTCAATCACCTTGTTCAATATGATTTGCATGTTAACGGCAGAGGAGTTATATAAGACAATCTCATCCGCATACTCCAGATCGGTTGACCAAGCACCAGAAAGAAGCTCAACGCCAAGCTCACTGGACTCCTCAAGTGCACTTTTCAGGATGTCGTCCATGACAACAATGAACGAGGAAATCGGACACCTATGACGAACATCACTAGATGTGTTGAACGCCTGAGATGGTTGTCTACAAACTCTTACTCTTTCTGCAGAGTAAGCACAGTGATCCTAACAAATTCGTGTATTTCCCTGGTACTCCCTTGCGAAGAAGACAGTTCCAGAGAACGCTGTAAGCAACCGAATCGAAAACAGCCTTTAGGTATGAAAAGACCACGAGCTTTGACTGTCTACAAGAGTGTCGATGTTTCAAGATCTGTCACAGAGTAAACATGCGATTAGGGATCTGAACTCTGCCTGTTCTTCATGCATCTGACTTCATGTGGGGCTAGTGGGCCGAAGTAACATAAGACCAGTGAGCAACCTGGACTCAACAGACATGACTGGCGCGTCCGTGGTTGTCATACAAACTTCGGGCTCCCTTTTTGAGAATGGGAATTACTGTTGATAAGCACCAATCACGAGGCATCTCTTCAGTTTCCCGAATCGTTTGGAGAAGCTTTGTCAGTTCTGATATCAACCTCTATCCACCATCTTTGAAAAGAAACAGAGGAGGTTTGGACCAGGAGCCTTGTTACGCTTCAATAAGTTAAACTACAGGGCCAATTATGCTTCCGACGGAGGGCCGTCTGGAATGCAACAACTGATCATTCGGGCCTTGTCGTCTACATGCTCTGGTTGAGGTCAGCTGTCAAGCCTGCACGATCGGCTAGTGATAACTGGATCATCTTTTTCGCATATGGTCTCACTTACACCAACTCGACAGCCGGTACAATCAAGCTTTCTGCTATTCCTAGATAAAAAGGTTCTTTCTATCGCTGTTGACCGTTCGACTAGGTGGTGCTCACGATCCTTACGCCAGCCGTTAGTCAGCGTGAGTTCGGGTTCCCGGCGGTGGTCATCACATTCAGAGCCAGGTGTAACGAGCAATGCTTGTTTATGAGATTTATCGATGTGACGGAAATCCAGTTCTCTCGCAACAGCTCCTTTGGATCTCACCTCTTCACAGCAAATTTTCGTAGCTGGTGCGACTTGTCCCCAAAGTCCGTTCGGTTCTCTCAGCTGACTCGAACTGATTAACTTGTTAACCAACGCTTCCTGGTAAGGGTTCTCGATAACCTTATCGCTCGAATGCCAGTTAAGTACCTTGAATTTATGAGCGTATGTCATCCAGGCAAATGATAAAACGAAATGGGCACGCACAACAGCATGGTCCGAGTCAAGGTGATTGCTCCAAAAAGCAAAACAGTCCTTAACAAAGTGGCACCACCTGTAACTAACTGCCATATGATCCAACTGTGTCCACGGCTGAGAAGCACACGTTTATCTCCAAGTAACACAGTGCTTCTCTCTGTGTTGGAATGCGGTGCTCCAAATACAGAGACCGTGGGATGCGCACAGCTGTAGTAGTCTTTCGCCATTATCAGTGCGTTGTACCCGGACACCAAACACTTCCCAGCTGTTTCTCCTATGGGGAAAGACAACCACGTTAAGCATTAAAATCGTCCGCTAGTATGATGGTGTGTGTTTGGGCTGCTTCAGAAGGTCAACGAGGGCGTCATAGAACGCATCCTTGGTAGCATCCAAACAACTGTCTGTTGGAGCATACGCCGATATAATGAAAACAGCTTTTCTGATTTGTGTCGACAGACTTTAACCGGTGTATTGAGTCTGACAGCGCACAAGCGAGTGTTCACTATGATCCAATCGAAAAAACACTGCTCCGCTCTGGAACTCAGTACGACTCCCACTCCAGCTTGACTACGAGATTCCGCCTCGGCATCACAAGAAACTCTGAGAGTGAAGTACTTGAATCGACAGTTATCTAGAGGTGAGCTCAAGCGAATAACGGTGCTAGAATTCACGTCTCCGACACACAGCACATATCAAGCTCCAGACTTGAGACAGTACTTGCCAGAACACCTAGCTGGCCGATTTGTCAGTGAGTGCGGACATTGAAGACGGCTGTCTGTCAATTGTCTTGGCCTCAAAAGACAATTATTGCCCAAAGGTACAAGGAAGGCAGAGGGCATGGGAGGTAAAATATCAGGAGCAAGTCGTGTTGATCACTGTTGGAAAGACGATAAATTCTGATACTTCCCGGTCGTTTATGCCGCAAAAGGGAGTTGACGTGATGGGCCCCACCCCGAGTCTCTGGCTCAATAGTCTGACATGCGAGACAACAGGATGCAAGGTTTTCTCGGGGACCCTAACCGGAGCCAATGACTCAAGGGTCTGACTCATTTGGTAGTGAGGGGCTTGTGTAGCCCGAGGGCGCAGTGAATAAGACATTAACATCTGATTCTGAGTCAGCACACCAAGCCAATTGGAAACGCTCTAAATAAGTCACCACACGTGATAGGGATGAGAACCTGTTAGTAGGCCTCGAGAAACCTAATCTGCAATATCAACGTCTTCGTGGGGACGTGATACGGGTCTATAAAGTTTGCAAACTCCTAGTCACTCATGCACCAACCTGTTAGTTATGTGCCAATACAACCCTATGACACTCAATGAGGGTGGAGATACAATAAAGTAAAGTTAACCGTAGTTTTATAAATGAGTTATAACTTGTTTTCACTCATTTTCCTGCAAGTGAACCTCAGTAGCAGGATGTCCTTTTTGGGATAATTGTTATTTCGGCATCTACGGATGAGTTCAAACGATTATTCGACAGGTACCATGCCTCGGTACGATTTTCCCTACAAAACACAATACTTTGTCATTAATGATAACATGCAATCTATATGCTGCGTACCGAAGTACGTAATGCTAATAGGTCCTCTACAGATAATTCCTTTCCCACCATTTTATCTATTTGATTTCCTTTTTTCCTCCAGGATCAGAACATACGTTTGTCTGCACACTAAATAGTTACGGGGACTGTATGGGCTCTGGATGCCAAGGAGCACTTTGACGCTCATCTATTCCGTTCTATTCACATTCCTACTCATTGTACAAGATGCGAGTTATCTTTGTGCATGCTACTGTCTTACCATTTTTCATTAAGAATAACTTTGCTGAGCTGCACACTAGCTATCATTTATTCAGTGACACCACAGCAGCGCACTCAGAGATGACTACCCAAACCAACGCCCCTTTCTGGGCCTGTGGCAAACCCACTGAACTTTGCAAGAGGCGTGTTAAATGACGCGAGAAAACTGCGAGGAGGAGCTCTGTTCAGTTGGAAACAATTATCAACCGAATGAATTCAACGAAAAGCAATGGTAAAAGGCCACGGAAACTCAAACTGTGAAACGTCGGTAAGAGTTAAAAGTATTCAGCATAATCCAATTAGTAAAAGCTGAAATTACTTCGAAAACCGCTTTCACAACAGCAAGAACCGGCCGGTCAAGTTTGGTGTCGCTGGGGTCCAAATGTTCAGGAAAAGACTGTGAACTTCGTGTCGACTGGGAAAACCAACGAACCGGCAGGCCACTGAGAACCAGAGTATCGGGCCGCTCTCCTGGTTTTGTCTCATCCGTATCTTCAGCATCACGGAAAAATGCTTCCCAGTCATGACGTCTAGGACAATCTGAGGGGGCTTCGCTTGCTCGAACGTGAAGATTTTGTGGAAAGCCGCTCAGTTTAATGTACTACAGGGTGGGGAGAGAAAACTATAATTGAGAGTTTGCTTTGGACCGTTAGCTGTCGTAAAAACCCGGCGCATGAGAGCTTAAGATTCTACACTTTAAAGGACTATGGTCCAAAGTTATCTCAAGATCATAAAATGGTAGCTAAAAAGGGACATGATAAGGCGGGCAGTCCGAGAATATAAGAATATATACAGGATTCGAATATGTTGCCTCAGTGAACTATTCTGACGATGAAAAAATAAAAATAAACCCGAGGGCGTGCAACCAGCTTTATTTTCCGACGGTTATACGATAGTTAAGTAATAATTCCAACCACTGGTGTACTGCCGTCGAAAATGATGACGACGATTCTCGTCCCGAACCTCTTGATCTCTAACCAATCTAATGAAGTAGCATGGTAGCGACCTAATCCTTGCTTGCATACAAGTTTCTGACAGACTTGTAGAAAAGCCGCACGCCTTTGCTAGTTTAAATACACTGGCAGATCACAGTGAAAACTACAAATTCATGCTTCACACAATTGTTGGACAAGTAAGAGCCGTTTAACTGGTTTATCATCAAATGTAGTTATTCACACTCAACACGAATGTCTCATAAAATTCTAACGAGTCCTTCGGCTGTCCCGTGAGAGCTGGCCTAATCATCTGTAGTTTCTTATCGCGGATGCCAATTTACGACCTACTGGTTAGATACTATATATAAAAGATTACAAGTACATCCTTACGATGAGCATACTATGCCAGATTGCGGAAGGAATAACACAACCATTGATATAAGCTAAATGAACAACATAAATTTATAGTTGCATCAACGATTCTCATCTGAAATATCTCCTTTAATCTTAAAACAAAAGCCTACAATATGTATTAAAACGTCCTCCCAAGTAGTACAACTTGAACCCACTCATATGACAGCAGATAACTCCGTTAGCGTACAATATGCTAGCTAAGATACTCCTTTCAGGATAAAACATGAGGCACCTTCTGACCATTACACACGCAACAAGCATAGTTCGCAAGCGACATATTGTTTTGAGTGTTATGTTCTTCCTAGGGCGATGCTGTATTTAGACATTCGCAACGGTCGTAGTCTATGAGCCTGATAAATTGCCTAAGGCGTACGAGGTCATTGGTATCGCTATAGCCTTAAACAAGTGCATAACGAGTACAACCATCCAATAAGTTTTTTTCTATACCGTTTAGGTTATACGTCGTACTTCCATATTCCCAGATATAATTCAGTTAAATGGTGTTTTGTTTCGAAACCGCAAGTTGCATTTTTAATAACCAAGCGTTCCCTTCACGTTACCCTGATAGAACAAATCTGGGTATAAGCGGGCTTACGCTCGCTTTAAACCAGGTTTTCACTTAGGGCTTGTCCTAAGGAAGGTAACGTGCGAAGTGATAACCCATTTTTAACCGTCTCCTGCAACATACATGTCCTTTGAATAGATGTAGTTAACGCTGAGTGAACCCTACAATGGACGACGTGCTTTAAGGCTGCAGCGTATTTGC
Source organism: Paragonimus heterotremus (assembly GCA_013368495.1). Classification (NCBI taxonomy): domain Eukaryota; kingdom Metazoa; phylum Platyhelminthes; class Trematoda; order Plagiorchiida; family Troglotrematidae; genus Paragonimus; species Paragonimus heterotremus. The sequence continues at coordinate 219,828 of LUCH01000285.1, read as the reverse complement.
AGAAATAACTGCCCGTTGCAATGTGGTTTTTACACCTGCCCTTGAGTAAGTAACCTGGGATCTATCTTACTAACATTAAACGCACGCCGCCGTTCACTACTAGCCTCGTACATTCTATGGAATGCACTATGCAACAATGCCAGTATATAGGTAAAATGTGCAGTACAGCACGGACCACGAGGTCCGTCGACATAATGTACAAAGGATTTCTACAAGACAATTTTCATACCTTCGTTAACAACATTCTTTCGAGTGAATTGCGATGCAACAGTAAATCATGCGGAAAATGACAAAAATCATAACATAAAAAGTGCTCATACTTGACTGTCTAAACTAGTGACCACTCGTTTGACATCGGACTTGCAATCAACTTCGACGAGCAAACGAACAAATTCAAGCGTAGTGCGGACAATTCGTATCGGTGTAGGAGGAGATAATACACTGGGACAGAGTTGACGAAGTTTCTCAATAATTTCCCAAGTGGTGAATGATTTCGCTTGCCCCGAGGAGTCATGTAGAGTGGGCAGTTGAACCGTCAAATGAATCCTAGCAACAGGTTTAAGATAAAGACCAAAAGATTTCGCCAAAGTACGTAGTTCAGCATCTTTACCTGAAATAGAAGACTGTGCGCCTTGTTCCATGACAAGGCAATAATAACAGAAAGTATTGTCAACACAAAATTCTCACAAGACTGAAGTGCACTGAAAATATAATTCGATAACTTGTGTCCTTAGAGGTTGGCTGGAAGTGTTTAAATTAACCAAGATAGAAAGCGCGCTTTTCATATTAGTTACCGCGATAGCTTAAATAATAGTCGTAGACCGTGACTTCTCCAGTTTAGCGGTTGAAGAACTTATTTTATCATATAATTCACTCTGTAGACTTGGTACTTGATGCAGAAATTGAAACCGGCGAGGTCTGCTTTATGCACATGTTTGTTTGTTTTAACTGGTCGTTAATTGCAAACGACTCCATCGAATGTCATTTTCGAAATTCGATGTAGCTGTTGTTGTTATGGCAGTGTTAACACACCGCTGCCGAAATGTTTTGTTTTTCGTTATACCATATTTATTTTCAATATATTTACGAAATGGACATTGCAGCTTTCGAAACGATGTTTGAGATTCGTTAAGTTCGCACTTTCTCACTCTTCCGGGAACGCCCTCCCAGGTACATGGAGGATGTGTGCACTATTTGCGTTCGTTGGACGAGTCGCAGGTAGAAAACGGTGCAGGTGTACGATAGGGGGAGGTGCCATAGTTTATATGATGATGTGCATGTTTCCCTATTTCCGTTTATTTTTATATAAAATCTGTACCACTTGTCCTGGTACAGAATGAACACCCCTTGTTAGAATTGATTCTATTTGGTAATACTCTTCTGGTGCGCGTGTGTCGCCTCCTTGATGCTCCTTTTCCATATAGATCGTGGTTGCCTATAGTGAGCTATTCAGCGGCTGCATTTTGTGCTGACTTGGCGTTCATACATTTGCATAGTGATATTCCCCTACAAATTGGTGAGCCCGTGTACTGAATGTTGTTATACGTACTACCAAGGTTTTGTTTATTCAACAATCTCTCTCCCCCAGTTCTCTCCAAAATTCCTGGTATTTTTAATTTTCTAATGTCTCTCTGCAATACTATGCCCTCTGATATTAAACAGGACACAACAGCTTCGAAAAACACCGTCCTTGGTTAAACTTTCTAAATTTTGGCAGTAGAGACCCTAGATTATAGTCCGCACAACTAGACTTTCGGAGAATCCACTGCAAAGCATCGCGGAAAATTGTGCCATCGCGAATTTATCTAAGACCGTGACTGCGGCAGTTGCGGACATAATGTGTGAGCGTCCAGCTGACAATCCGCACAGTGTCATCAAATCGGCCACGAATAACGGGAGTGTAGCTTTTGACGTGGACAACCTCCGCAAGCTCTTTGCCGTCGTTGAGTTAGGAGATCGCACCGCTTCACAGTTGCTTCGACATATGAGTGAGCCGTAAAACAAACAGACTGTCAAGGAGCCGGTTTTGCGGGAGCTGCGGCTCTGGAAACTACCACGCGAGCCCTGTCACACATTGGAGACGGGCACGCCGACGGTTAAACCAACAGGGTTAGCCGACCAAGGGAATCACGCTTATGCTCCTCAGCAAGTAGGTTAACTTCAAGCGCCTTGCTGCCGTGACACCCTCCAGGAGGACCTCTCAAACCTGAGAGAGAAGTTTTCACATAAGTCCTCGCAGACAGCCACTCTAACGAATCTGCCAGCAGAGAAACGGTCACCAGCACGCTCAACTCCCGTCCACAGGATAGGTGGAGTTCAAGACGGTTCGATTAGAGCGTGTGCTATCGCTATTGTCGATTCGATACCTATGCTCGTTGTGGCAACCAGCCTTGTTCCTTTCAAGATGGTAAAAAATCCGACGGCCAACGACCAGGCAAGTCAGTCATGGCGAGTGTTGTCAGTGGCCCATATTTACGTCGCCTGTTTTATTTATTCGACCGTTCAACGTCCATCAATTTCCTCATTGATAGGGGCGCTGAGGTTAGTGTTATTCCACCCGCTGGTGACAAACGTTACTTCAAACCCGTGTCGTATATCCTACGGGCTGCTGAACGCACCAACTTTCAGACTTGCGGAGAGAAACTGCGCAATCTGGACCTTGGTCACCGTCAGCAATCCCACTGAACCTTTGCCGCTGTAGATGTACTACCTCCAATTTTTGGTAAAGACTATATCACATCCTCTGGACTCGTGGTGGATGTAAGGATTTGGAAACTATTGGACGGCACAACAACTTTGTGAGTCCACGGGAAGGCCACATGGATTAATTCATTGGGATTACGTTCGACCCTACCAGACAACAGTTTCACAGCTCTGCCTCGACAGTTCCCACACATTATTAATCCATCAGACTCACTGTCACAAGTAAAATACAACTTTTTACATCGTATTACCATCAATGAACCATCTCCCGTCGTTCGACCCCTTCGGCTATTACTAGGGAAACTGAAAATCGTCAAAGCTGAATTCGGGAAACTTCTGCGACTGGGTGTCATCCAGCCCTCCAGCAGCCCCCGGTTCTCACCCCTATATAGGCAGCCCAAAACCACACTGGACAACCGGCGTCCATTTGGTGAGTGTCGCGCTTTAAACAACGCCGCTGTCCCTGACAGGTATCCAATTCCTCAGATTCACGATTTTTCCATCGATCTACACGGTATGGCCATCTTCTCAAAGCTTGAGTTGTTTCGGGCATACCACCAGATCCCCGTTGCCCCAGAAGAGGTAGCGAATACGACAATCACTACCCAGTCTGGACTGTACGGATTCGTCCGAATGTCATTCGGGTTGCGAGGTAGAGCTCAGACTTTTCAGACGTTCATGGACAACTCCTCCGTGGTCTGCACTTTGTGTTTGTCTATATCGGTGACATTATTGTGGCAGACAAGGACGAACCTCAACACATGCCACACCTTCGTGCAGTTTTCGAACCCTTTTATCTGTACGGCATATTCCTAAATACGATGAAGTGCGTTTTTGGAGTAGACTGCATAATTTTTCTGGGTCACCGAATCACTCGTGACGGCAATGAACCTCCGCTTGAGGAAGTAGCTGCGTTTAAGGATTATCCACCACCGCAATCCCAGAAAAGCCCACGAAGGTTCCCAAGCATTGTAAGTTACTACTACCGTTTTATTCTGGGCGTTGTTGAAACCCCTTATGGATTTGCTGAAGGATAATCCCAAACATTTCATTCTAACACCTCCGCCTAAGGCGGCATTTCTGGCGGCTAAAAACGAGTTATCACAAGTAACGACTCTGGCGCACACACATGTAGACGAAGGTTTGGACCTTGTTTTACAAACCGGTGCATCCCAGTCAGCTGTCGGCGCGGTTCTGCGGCAGATCGTGGAAGGCCAATTTCAGCCTTAATCACTTTTTTCCGCAAGCTTCAACAACCGCAAACGCGCTATAGTATCTTTGTTCGCCAGTTGCCGGCTATCTTGCTCGCCAATGAACACTTTTGTCACTTGTGGGAAGGCAGCATTATACACGAAATATCACAGTAATTTCTAAGTAAATCTATGTCGTCATGGTTGTTGGTTAGTTACACATCTGATTTATATATTCAGCTTGTTTTGCTGATAGCTTTTATGGTGGAAAACGGTCTACGTTGGCACGCGGTTGTTTCTACCCAACGTATGGTGTAAACATGGGTAACACGTTCCAACCTATCATTAAAAACGCGCGCATTGTTATGTTCATTGTTTATTGACCATACTTTGATGTAGCTGGCCATGTGTACGCCAATCAATGCTCACTTACCCGACGGATAACGACCAACTTCGATGCTCGTTACTTATCCGACGTAAACATTGATTCCCACTTCTGGCGTTTCGGCTACAACCCTTCTATCTTCGGATCATGGGTGCTTTTGAGTCCGATGACTGTTTGTCTGTTTTCGCCGGCTGCAGACTTTACTGACGGCCACCAATGTGTTATTTCATTTGTTGCCCTAACTGACGGAGATCTTTATAACTCATCCTGAACGGTCCCAATACAGTTTTTTCTGATTTCTGCCGTGTTCTTTCTAACAACGTTGATGGTAGCGTAAGTCAACTGGACGGTTCAGTTACTAGTGTAGACGCCGTCCAGTTGTCTTGTTTTATGATCAACGCCTCAGTATGATTTGTGCGTTCACACTAATAACCGCTCCGTAAATGAGGGCAGCCCGTGCGGTGTTCGACTGCAACATTATGTTATGTCACTTCCATGTATGCGACGCCGTTCGTGAGCTTGTAGGTGGATAAAACTTGTCCGGCATGTTCGTTAAAAACGGAACTCTTTCTGTAGTCGTTATCTCTTTCACCGGATGGCTGCGGCAGTCAACGAGCAGGAGTATCTTGCATCCTTTCACCGTGTACCGCGAGTTCAAATGTGACTTGCATATCAGCCGCCGAACCGATGGGCAGTTTCTGAATTATTCGTTATGCCATTGGTTTTACATCAAGCTGAAGTGGGTCATTCGAACGCAAACGGATATTGCCTATTTCGGCATTCGCCTATATAATAGGCTGGAGCATGCAAACGGACGGTTAAAGAAGAAGACGCACTCGAGAGACTTCCAGCTGTTGCCACTCAAAAAATATGGTTTAACCGCAAGTGCTTGATGCGAGAGTTTGAAATGCAACCATCGTGAAGTTGTCGGTGTTGACTGGTTCGTTCGAGTTTCTACTCTCGCTTTGTTATCCTTTGTCTGTAAGTGTCTCGCATTTGGTTATCAAGGTGTGTAAACATCTTCCAGTTAAATCACCGTTGTCCGCACTTTCTTACCGATTAACCGATTATCAGTCAAGTTATCTAGGCCAAACAAACATCTTGCAGGTAATATACCCTGAGTCCCTTATCCTTGTTTCAACAAGCAGAGTGGCAAAACGTTGTGGCCGGGATTAAAGGTAACATATGCGATCGATGGGGTCATAAATCGTGTGCACGCTTAAACCGAACTATGTAAACTGTGCGGCAAATACTCTGGCCCGTCCTGAGTTTTCGTAGAATGCGAAGCCATAGGAAGAAAGTCGCTTTGTCTTCCAGGCAGATCGGAATCCGTAACGGTCGTTTCACACAGGTGGACTTCCGGTACCTAGTCCCCAAGCCGAACCGCCAACCGAACCCGGAATTTTGTTCCTACGAAAACCAGGGTTAAACAACACGGAATCTTGTGGAAAGGTGAGCTCATCCCGACGGCTTACTGCAAGCAACTCGTACACCCCAGACGGGGAGGTAGTCCACTTTGGCGCTCAATGCCACTTACATCGAAGATGATACGTTCTAAGAGCCACACCTTGGTTCCCCCCAAACCAAAAAGGGCAGTGAAACTGCTCAGGGATTGTAAGAGCTGGCTAACAGTAAAGTTACAGGACCTGTGAAACCGACAGTTTTGACGCCAGGTTGGCGAATGAAGGAGGATTGCGTGACGTCCCCAACTCATTACGTATACCTAAGTCCTGGTCGCCCAACTAACGTTGGGGCGGTTCTCATGCGGGCAGTGCAACTTGAGGCCCATCTACGTAATGTCACAGCCACTATACGAAGGCATATCACTACAATCAGACAATTACAAAGTTCTTACGAAGCCACCCTAAAAAGGGACAGATACATACTTATCCGCGTCTCCACACCGGCCATACGAGATCCTAAACATAAGAGACCCTTCGGAAGGGCAATTACTTCTAAGTGCTTTGCGAAACGTTGAACTATCCGCAGCAACGAAGTGGCGCCGAGCACACTGACTGCGTGAGTGGACTGTAACTTACACACAAGCGAACCATCCCAGACCCCTCTTAGTCGAATTTTGAGACCGCAACATTCGAGATTTAGTACTAAGTGAAGCTGACACGATAGCTTAGAGAATACCAGGTATAACAGTTGCAAAAGGCACATCCACGTATTAAAACCCCGACTCATGTCTTCTGCACTGAAAATCCAAGCGAGCGTCCAGGCAAAAACCAGGGTCAGGAAGTAAATCACTGCTCCAAGGGAAAAAAGACGGCGATGCAGTAGTTCAGAAGAGCCAACTACCGATGAGAAAAATGAGTTACATCGGTCTGGATTCCATTCTCATATTCACAAACGAACCTACCCCCCCGGAGGTTTCCTCCAAGGGATTATATTTCACCAATCTGCGGAGTAGAAAGAAGGCCAGATTGCAGGAGCTCAAATACATCTTGACGAATGTGTGCAACCTGCTTAATACGAGGGACGAACTGCCAACAGCGAGTCACTCCGTAGGTATTTACTCGCTCACAAGAACATGGCTAAAAGAAGAAGTGGATTTTGGGGATTGGGCGCGTGGGTTTCAATGGTACCGCGGTGACCGCGGCTATGCCGTTGGGAGCGGTTGCCTATTATTGATCGAAAGCTCTGTAGGACAGTCACCTGTGAACTGTAACTGCGGTCACATGAGTAGTTAAATCGCTGTCAACCTTCTCCATGTCAGCCCCCCAATGGTGGTCTTCGGGGCGCATCAGTCCGGGTGCAAAAAACAGGGGAAGACGAAGCATTGCCAAAATCATTCCAGTCGGTTTGCCAATCAGGCTATCACATGCTTGTGTTGAGGGATTTTATTGCTTCTGAAATCAACTGGCGATTGGGATCTGTTAGCGGTGAAGGTTTTGATCACATATTGCCTAACTCACTCAACCACTTCCAACAAACACAGGATGTTGAGGTGACCAAGAGATTCCGACCGAGTCAGATGGTCCCAACGCTAGACCTAACCATAACTCGTCACAGCAGTGACGTCATTAACATGTTGCCTATAGCATTACTCGGAAAGAATGAGCACGTGATGATTTATCTCTCGCTCCAATGTTCTCTATTATTAATACAGGCACACGAAGTGCAACTTTCACCGAATCGACCAAAAAAACCTGATAACTGAAGCCAGTAGAATGACCTGGGATCCAAAAGTCTTCCTAGAGAACGTCGGTAGCTTGTGGGCAAAATAGGTTTACAATCTCCGGGCTCTTACAGATAGGAACGTCCCTCAAAAGCAAGTCGGTGGAAGGGGTTGGAAGCCATGGGATTGCCCCAGAGTCAAGAGAGCCTTCCAAAACAATTATATGGCTTAGAAAGTATAAATTCAGCAAAGGGAGCCTAAAACTTCATGATATACAAAAAAGCTGGAACCCAAGAATTAAGGCAGGAAGGAATGCTCGTCTGGTCTATGAGCTCATCCTAGCAAGTGATATTGAACAGACCCCCAAGAGGTTTCACGGTGATGATCAGTCCGGGTTCCCTCTAAAAATTGAAGTGGGGACCGCGCTTTCCCGTAGCGGAGGGATACCGACCGACAGCGGCATATCAGACGCGTTTGTGACACAATTCCACTGTTTATGGCTCAGACACTGGAGCACCTGGGCCTCATTCTAACACCATGGGCGTGACCATAATGAATCAAGACATTGTGCCTCACGAGGTTGAGCGGGCGATATTCAAGTTAGGCAGCTCAAAGTCCGCAGGACCGGACCACATCCACCCGGCTATCATAAACCCCTGGTCAAATTGCTGGCGTCGCCTTTTGCCCAACTGTTCAATCTCATATTAGAAACAGGGGTAGATATGAGAGATTAGAAACAAACCACCATAATTCCCGGCTTCAAAAATGGCAACGGGCCAGAGGCCAGAACTTACCCACCAGTAAGCTTGATTAGTGTCGTCAGCAAAACCTCTGAACGCATATCACAAGAGAGCATCCACGAATTTCTCTGTGAGCAGAAATTTCTCGAAGCTCCTCAGCACGGCCTTCTAAAGGGTAGATCCTGTCTTGGAAATCTGCCGACGTCTTTAGACTCTGTCGTGGAGAAGCTGGATACAGGGTGTCTGATCGATGTGTGCCATCTATCTCTCCAGAGATCCTTCGATTTTTTAAACCACAGACTTTTGGGCTGGAAGCAACGAGAGGCCGCAATATCCCCTAGAGTCTGTAAGTTGATTCGGACGTTCCTGGCTGGAAGGTCGTGTAGAGTGAGAGTAACAGAAGTAATGTCAAACAGATGTTCTCTGTTAAGTGGAGTATCTCGGGGGTCAGTCCTCGCCCATCTGCTTTTCCTGATGTGCATAAATGACATGGCAAACGATCTGGTCAGCCCATGTTACCCGTATGCAGACGACATGAAGCTGGTGAGAAATGCGTCGATCTCGAACTCCCTTTAGGAGGATATTCTGAGGATCCGCGAATGGACATTAGCGTGGAATTTACCGGTGAACGTTCTCAAAAATTATATCGTCGCCAATGCATCCCAGCCAACCCCCAGGTATATAAAGAATGCACGTGGACGGACAGTCAAGCTAGCCACCAAATAGCAAACGAGAGACTTGGGTATCCAAGTCACTAGCACGATTGCTCCATCTGCTCACTGTGCCGTGGCAGCCATGAAAGCAGGGCGGGCGTAACATCGACTGAAGTCTGCGATCACCAACCCACGTCCAGCAATGTTCATTCTACCATACTCGGCCATAGTTCGCCCCCACTTGGAATATTGTTCCCAAGCTTGGTCAAGATATCTCAAAAAGGACATAGCTGTCCTCGAAAAAGAACAAAAGCTCGACACACATGTGGTATGAGATATGAAGGGTCTAATCTACCAAGACCGATTAAGTTTTTTGAACTCATTCTCGCTCGAACGCTGGCGAGTGAGAAAAGACTTTATTAAGGTGGACAAGACAACCCACGACACCGGCACAAGTCTCCTGGCATTTTCGTTCGTGATACGTCAGGGCAAAGATTTAAGAGAATATATGTTCACAATCAAGAAAACAAGATTACGATTGGCTGTCCGATTTAATTTTTCCAGTAATCTGGTAGTTAACTCGTGGAACAAACTGCCTGCGAAGATCTTGGAGGTATCCAGCGTACTCAAAACACAGCTAGGCAAATACTGGAGCAACCTCTTTCCCACTTTGTGCTAATCAAAAAACGATTTGCTTTTACTGTTCAGGGCATCCTGGATTTCTCATCTCTTTTTATCTCTACACTTAGACCACTGCCAGACGCATCCGCATCGAAAGAAAGCGCAGCCTGATCAATCTCCTGATCACGCTGGTCAAGCATCAGGACGTCAACAGATGCAGGCCTTCATCATGTGCCGGATTTGAAATTGAAATTGAAATTGAGTCACTTTTCATTGAATGGTCACGTTCGCAAGTCATCTTGTCCGAAAACGTCTGAACGGGCGTACCCCAGGAATCTACCTCGAAACATTATCTGAGTGTAGGGCAAGCGATTCTGTAGTAATCACCTATGAACTATACAACCTCGTGTGCAATATGATGGCGACATTTTCGCCGTGGATAGTGTGCGGGGCACGTGTGAGTGCCTGTTTACTGCTCATTGTGGCTTCCTCGCATACACATTCTGCCAGGGTTTCGGAAACACTTTTACCCCTACGGTAAGGCCCTCTGTGGTGCTTATTTCCGTTTTACGAAGGTTGCCTCCCCTTCCTGAGCGGTGGCTGGCGGAGTACAACTTGCCGGTTAGACGGTTGATGGGCTCGCAACTTCGTTCTCTTGCTGCGGCCAGTTCAGTCCGTCATTATAAAGCCCTACCTAGAGAACTACATGACCGCAGCAGCCGTATGGCGGTGACCTGTTCTAACAGCATGGTTACATTTACCAGTAGTGGAACGCACTAAAATAGTGGAACGCACTAAGACTGACTCGCCTTCGTATGCCTTCCTCACTGGCTCATCTACAAGCAGCATGCAAACGAGTTGGGTGAAGAAGCCTGAAGCAGGACAGCCATATGGACACTGCGGTGACCCGGTACAGATGGACAACCACCACTGTGATGCCGATCGGATGATTTTTCACTCCGAATGCATCCAGGTGGCAGACAGAGGATTGTCCATTCTGTGGTAAGCAGCTTCAACATCAGTCGTCTGGTAAGTACACGCTTCGAATCGTTAATTTTTTCAGTTCTTTCTGTTTCAGCCACTGTTTGCCGTCTCTCAACGATTAGGAACGGCAAGTTCTGCACACCACTTACAACGGATTTCGACTTAAAGGGATCCACCGACAGTGTACCTACTGCACACAAACCGAAGAAAGCGCGAATCACCATAATCTGGAGCGGTTGTCCTTTGGATATAATTGAAGACAGTGAGCCCCTTCACATATACGTACACATTTATCTTGCAAATATCAGATCTGGTGAACGACGTGGTGAGAGCTTCATCTGATACGCGGCTTCAGTCATCTGGAAGGACACCCGGAACGCGTGAAAACCAACGGCTACCTTCTGAGTTGAAGAAAGACGGAGGTAGCGCCGACCATTTTCTTGACTTCAAATAGATACTTCACGTCGATGTTGCCACGTGTTCGTTCTCAGCGACTTCACTCGTCCACTGATGTGTTTCTTCATAGGGTACTGTTTGCGTTCGCTATCGGTCTGGGACAAATGTTTGGGGCAGTCATGCGTTTCAGCATAGGGTACGGTTTGTCCCCACTCGTAAGCTAGGACAGTCGGACGGAACTGTTGTAAACTTTTGAGCGGGAAGCGCCGATCGATGTTATTCGCTCAGCAGACAACCTCGTCCGCATTCCAGCTTACGTCATGATTCCATGGAGAAGTTTACAAACATGGTCGCAAACAATCGCTATGCGTGCCGAATACACCTGGGAAAATACCTTTGACTTGCTGAGAGACTTTGCGCATAATTCTACATTGGATTATGTTCGCCGGCACATCTCACGTACGCAGCTTTACAAAAGGCTTACTCCTCATGATCGAACGACGATAGGATCGGCGGAACTGTAGTCACGTTTTCCTGCTTAATTACATTCAAACTACAGTAAAAGCATGTTTTCAAGTCTATGACATCGACTTTCATGGTTACCCCTCCCTACCGGAGGCCAAGTATCTATGCAATTAATGTCGGACTCTAGTGTGGAGGATATTGAATCCAAACTGTTAGTTGATCATGCTCAGTTAAGAATGTTTCTCACAGATACGTCTGGAAGCATACTAGTAGTACTGATAAATGATTTTGACGTCGAAGAAGTAGCGGCAGACCCCAGCTTGCCTACAAAATTCCCCGCGAGCCCATTATACGCCTAATGTCTGGAAGCAGCAAATAGATGCTTGAATTCACGTACCTTAATCCAGTTCTCTGAAGGCTCGGCAGTGAAGAATGTGCCATTATCGATGACCGAAGCATTAGGTAGGCCCTTGCGGCGGAATAATTTTCTCAGGGTATGTTGTGCAACTTCTGTACTCGGTGATGAATTTAGAGAAACTTCAGGCATCAACAACCGGTGAAACATAGTGCTCCCCAGATAGACATTGCCGTGGTCAACGTGAACTCTTTGGAACGTTTCAAACGTAACGGGCCAAGAAGACCACCACGATTGCCTCATGTGAGTCGAGTGTATGCATTTGGTGCGACCTTCAGCCATATTTAATATCCACTCCATTTCCGGCAACCAACAAGGTAAACTTGCAGGCGATTTCATCTCGTCAAATCCCAGGTGTGTGGAATGTAAGTCCTCAAGGACAGCAGACATTTGGGGTATGGAGAGTTACAACACGATCATCGAAACACCATGGTCCCTCCGGAGTTGCTGGACAAACTTTCACGGCAACATTAAAATGCAGGGAATTGGCGCCACTGCTTTTGTATCCAGCCAATCCTCAAAGCCCAAGTATTCACGAGTATCACATACAACTGAATCTATTTTACCAGTAGTGATTGACTAACAAAAAGTTGGAGTTGTCAGAAGTCGATTCCGACGATGAGATTCTAAATAAGTGAACAACGTTTCTGCATTAAGATGAATAATCTTGCAATTGCAAAATTAATAACAGCGTTACAACGTTGTTCCATGGCAGCAGATGACTCCTCTAACGATCTGGTTGGGTGATACAGAAATTTCAAGGTCTTATATTCCACTGCAGTAATGGATGACTGTCCAAAAAGATGTCTGTCAGATATTTCAGCAGCCCAATAGACTCCACGTGCTCCACGTGAGGTTTGAAAACACCCATGTTCGGCTTAAGACAGACGACAAGAAGTGCATACGATAAATCTTTGACACTCTGCAGTAAATACTACTACTCCAGTGATAGAAGCATCAATAACTACAGCCGAGTGATTCCCGGCAGAAAACGGTTTTGAGAAGGCATTAGTCTAATTAAGATGGAGGGATTGAATCGCGAAGCGCTTTTTATGGTCGGTGGACCCAGGGAAATCCTAGGGTGATAACATATCCAAAAAGTACTAACATGGTCATCAAAACTTGAAGTGAAACATCAGTGACACTGTAGTACATTAACGATGGAATGAAGTTCATGTAAGTTAGTTGGTGATGGTGTATACGCTAACGGGCTATGCACCACAAATCTGGCTTGAAACCGTTGTCAATAGCATAACCAAGGCGTGAGAAAGGAAAAACTGAAGACATACGGCTTGGAGTTAATGATCACGCCGAAACCAAAAACTTGCTTTAACAGAGATGATGTGCGACAATCTTACGAAATCATACGAAATCCTGTGTTTCAATGCATTTTAGTCAGTGGTAACTGTAATCATGATGTCTTCGAATGCAGCTTGCGAAGTGTCTGAACCGAAAAGCTGCGGTATGAATGGCATATTAGTCATTGTCGAATCGCTTGCCACTTCTTCATGTGTCTTTGGAAAGTAATCCGTTTGAAATTGGAATCGAAATGAAGAGATGAAGTGCCTCCAATCAGTGATTGAGAATGAGAATAATAAACCGTCGTGAAACCACAAACGTCTGGACTTATACGCGCTCTGGATATGACCCACTGCTCCACTGCTAGGTCACTTATAAGACCAAGCGAAAAGAAGAAAACTGGTTAGAATAACGCAGTGGGTAAACAAGGAGTGTATTGTCGACACACAAGGTCGGCGTGAGGGCGAACGAATAATAAGACGAAACAATAACACGACGAAACGATGGGCGACAGTTCAGCGTGAGTCGTACGTTCCAGTACAAGGGAGCATTTGTTGGTAGCCCTGCCCGTTCAAACAAACGTTTAGCCACTTACAAAAGTTCAAAATGAAAAGAGTTCATGTGGCATTCAGAACTCTGACATAATCGGCGATAAATAAAAAAGGTTGCTAAACACTTTACCTATCTCTGGGAATACGATTGCTTCCGTAATAGGCGCATTCCCAAGGTCGTTTCAGCACTGAGTTAGCATTATTCTCGCAGGTGACCGGACGAGTGGTCTTGTCGCACGAAATTCAGTGGGCAGTTTGGACCAACGATTTTGTCTTGACTTCGGATTGTTGCCTCTGGAATAATATCGCAGAAGACTTCAGTGGTATTCGTAGTTTGTTTTACATCCCCTGGGTGTTCAAATACTTCCTGGTTGACTTGGAACTTTTGGTCATAATTTCTACTGTAACTGGCAGGTTGAAGGCAGCAATCGGTTGACTACGTAGTTAGACCTCCAATTAAAAACTGCATTCACATATAACTGTTTGCTTCCGCAACGATGGGACAAAACCATGTATTGATTAAGATTCTGACCGAATTATTACATGAAATTCAGCTCTTTCAACAGCTTGAAAGTTTACCGGTTTAAACTTGTGAAGAAGTATTTTCTTTCGCGCAGAATAAGAAATATTGACTGGTGTCCCTCGAATGCGCCAGGTTTTCGGCAAGAGCACGAGCATCCATGGCAACAAAACCCAGAAATACATCAATCTTCCTGCCATCTAAACTGGGCTTTATCGGACACCGTGTCAAACCTCTCCAATCTTCCCCTCCACGAGCGTTTGCACTGAACGATAACTGGTCCGTCTCACTTATCATTGTAATTAGTTCCGAGGCGTTAAATCAAAAGTTCGTGAGATGTACACAGTAGCGAGTGAATTTACAGAAGTTGCGGAACGTAATAAGGCACGACAACGCATAACATACTTCGCTGAAATGTATGCGTCATTTGCACGGGAAGTCGGAATAGTGAAGCCATCGCGTGATGAAAATAGAGGAAACTTATCAGTCATGTTCATCACAAGTATGAATTATGAGCGGTTAAACATTATATGAGACCAAAGCTGAATAAACTATCGCATATTCTATATGAACATATGTTCATTTAGGTGATAAATGTCGGTCGACAAATTTCTGTCTTTGGACTGATTAGAACACATATAGGAGACTGCCACATGTTGTAATGTGAATCTATAGACTGGTTTTATTGTCCGTTGCAGCGTTACCACAATTCCTTTTGGAGTGGTCGAGGAGTGTTGAATTATTTTTGACATCACTTCGTTTGGTTTGATTGTCGGCAACCTGTAGAAAAGTTAACACTGTAGTTTTGTCATCTTCCCCCCAAACCATTATTTCTTTTTTATTCTCACTTAACTATCTTGTCTGTTATTCGGCCTGGGTCCTGTGAAATTTTGAACCTAAAAACTGAACATTTTTCCTCTACATTCCCTCGTGGGTAATTTGCAGGTTTTACCGCTTTTTAATCTGCGAAATATCATTTCGCCTAGATCTAATCTTGGTTTAATTCCGGTTCTTCCCTGCTACTGATGAATGCCCAGTTATTCGGCTTGTTGTGCGCACACATTGTTTGTTCAGTTTTTGAAAATTGTCCACATTCGAGGGGAGAAACTCAGCTTTGTTGCACGATATGATAGTTGTCGCCGCACTGCGGTCACTATTTATGAGCAGCTTCCTGATAGCCGTTTCGAGAGTAAGTTAGCTTCCATGCAATTGAATAATGGATAAAAGTAATACTGCACTGCTAGATTACGCCCCAGTGAGTGTAAACATGAATATCTACAGAACACTTTGATACCAATTGCTAACGTATTGTGCTCTGATGATCTGTGTACATTTTCCATTGCATAAGCAGTTAGACTAAGTTAGTTTGCATGTGACGTAGATCAAATTGACACAAAGCAAGAACATGCCTCTCCAGGGAGAATACCCTGAATAAGCGGCTCCCGTATAGCCTATAACAAACAAAAAAGATTTATACCAGTAAAAGCTAGGTTAGTCAGTGTGGCCGAATGAACGCAAGCAGTTTCATACCAGTGTGGGTTAGGATTCCACAGAAAAAGTGCGAAGGGCGATGCACAAAATTACAGGAATACCCGACACAATCATGACAAACGGGGTGTCCTTTACCGCTCCATTTTGAAAAGTCAGTTGCAGTTGTTTGCATTTTTGTGAAGCTGACGTCAGTGTGTGGGGCGAACAGATCATGCATATTGTGAGTTCTAACTAAAAAAGAATAAAAGTTGAAGAAGGCATCAGATTATTGAAAAACCTGCGAAACTTTCCCGCCATTACGTAGCTCAAACCGAGGTACGGGTCATCAGAGCTCGATGAAGGTATCGGTGGGGTAACGGGATTCGATGTGTAAATAGTACGCTATGCTTCAGTTCACGATGGGGTATTCGGGGCAGTGATATATATAATCTATATGTTAAAAATATCCTATTTTGGCAGCGGATTTTATTAAGGTTCACAGTTTTTACCATTTCGCCTTAGCCAATAACACTTTCCGATACAGATTGTGATAAGGCGCTTCAGTTTACGAGCTACTTAAAGGCTGTTGTTGAGATATCCGTGCTCAAAGCGTTAAGTTAATGCAACACGTGTGTAAGCTAACATTCCCACTGCAATTATTTGCCTCACAAGAACCAGTTCGTTTTACATTCCGATTAACCCGTATGGTGTTACAGCATGCTGTGCCAAGCACTTTTGTGTTCGCTTCATGTATACGGAAACGTAGTGTTGCAGCTTGGTTAGTGGACACTCTACTCCCGGCACATTATCAAGTCTCAGGTTGTCGTTTTTGTTCGACTTGATGAAACGTTCCTGTGGAGATTCCTGGCCACTCCATTAATAAAACCGGGTACGAACTTCACTAAGCCAAATTGTTTTGAGTACCTTTCAGTTTGTTTTCGAAATTAATTCTTGTATGTTCCATATTTGCGAAGATGTGGGAATCTTGATGAAAAATCAAAGTCTGACTAGCTGCGCTATCGATATTTTTTGAGAAGTTTATCCAGGTTTATTAACCTTATCCAAGAAAACATATGTGGGGACAGCAGTGAATGGAATAATTTTGTCCAGCCAACACTACGTCTCGATGTGGTTTGAATGGCCTCTGCTCGGCACTTATGAACCTTCTAATTTGCCCACCACCCCTCGACCAACACAAGCTAGTGGTTTTACGTGAGACATGCTAACAGTTGCAACCAAACCCTTCGTCCCTTGCCCTCGATGACACACCACCTTTGACCATATATACCGTTCACCTCAACCTGGTAAGCGCAACACACCAGTGTTGATTACATAACATTTTGTTCAGCCCATCGTGAGTGAGCACGTTCTCGTTTGGTCTGAATAGCGCAGCGGGTGTCAAAAAAGCAAGCCTATTATGTTCTCCACCCCTGACAAGCTCTCCCACTTCGATGTCCGTTTTTACACCACCAGCTTGAGGCCGTTGACTACTATCACCCCTCAACGACTATACTCAAAAGCTTAGCAAGAACGACCGTTTTACTAGTTGGTCCATGATGGTACCTAATAAGCCATTTCAGCGAAAAACGTCTGCCTTAGAACATCGGGCTGATATTTTTCAATTGCCATCAACAATTATCACCGATCACGACACCCCGTTCCAGTCCGCCCCTCAGGAAGTCGTCTGGTTGTCCCTACACCAATTCCCGCGCTAATGGATCGATAGAACACTTCCATTGGTAACTAAAATCCTCAAAAACCGCCAAATGTCGACAAGACGGAGCGAGCGCCAGCAGCCTTCCTTTGAGAGAGACCTTGTTCGAAACGTTTCCGAATTGGTGTACGGTGGCACTCTACATCGTCCTGGAGAACCGGTTCAATCTCTAACACATGTAGACCCCATTAAGGGTCTGTTTCATGTCTACGTTGATACATGTGCAAACGTCGGTTCACATCGACTCGTCAACATTAGCACCAACATTGAGGTTCCTCGGATTTATCTACCCACGAAATTTGTGCTAATGCCTTATGATGCTGTCGAGAAATCCCAACTACAATAGATCTGTCCCTACCAAGTGGCTGATCGCAGCAGAGAGGTTTTTAATCAGAAGGTTTTGCAAAACCAGTTCGACTCTATAGGTCAGTCAAACTAGTTTACTCAACATGGAGCCATTTTGCCCAATCCGAATGCAGCAACAACCAACCCGTTCCCAAAACCAGTTGTAACACGCCCATCTGCAGCTCAAACTACCTGTGGCCCTGAGCAAGGCACAACACAAGCAAGATGCCCCGTGCACTAGCCGCAGTATCGCACGTTATAATGTGGTGTGGCTTTCGGGCGCTTATGGTTTTCTCACAAATATTCCACTTCTATGATTGTAACTCACCAGTGATGTTATGGGCGAATTTCAAAGTGTTTGCGATCAAACAGCAAATTCTGCCGACTACTTCCACACTCAGTTGTATACAACCTTTACTAACTTCAACCTTAACCTCGTTTGAACGTACGCACATCATTTCTGACTTAACGGAAAACTTAGAAGAGATCCATTTGCGAAAAATCTGGAGGAGACCGTGGACTTTTACTACTGGGGCCGCAGCACTATCGCGGCTGATACACACTGGTGCAGAATGACGGTAAACCAGCCGTCTGTCGACGAACGGTTCGTACGGGTGTCACGTAGTCATCTGCAGCCCAAAGGGCCACCGTGATTCAATGCTGAGTTCGTGTCATCTTCGGATGTAGACACCGGTATTGATGAGCTACTGGGCTCGTCATTGCTCCTACGGTGCATATCGAAAAACACAAAATGAGTGTGAACCCACGAAACCGCGAAAGCGGCAGCATTTTCAAGAAAGGTTGGCCGCGAAACCGACAACGACACCTAAGAGGCTCTGTGCGTACATCCTTCGACGGATCAGAATCAAGACGCAATTCCCGGTGCTGATGGATAAGCATAAAAACGAGGCTGTGGGGACTTAGACAAGATTCAGCTGATTTATCGGAATTACGCTCCGGCCTATTCCCAGGATAACGCGCAGTCTACCTTGCTCGACGTTGTTGGACCGCACCTCGTCCAAATGTCATTTAGCACTGATGAGGTGGAACATGAGCTAAGACATACTTGATCCGTTTGTCTCACATGTCTGTGTAAAATTATTGCCCTACGTTTCGGGTTTTCTTTACCTGTCTTGAACCCTCCCATTAAACCACACAACAGCCCTCCCGTGTTGTTGAACAACTATTTTAATCTGCTTGTCGGCCGTATACAGCATACCGACATCCAACTCCGTTAAGGAACCTATAGTGTAAAACCGATAGCCTGCCTATTTTGCGGCACATGACAGCTGTTTGCTGGTACAATTTATTTTGGTCACCAACGCAGAATTGTCAATTCCACACACATTTTACCATAAAGTCCCACAGGCCACTATTCACCATACTCTACAAGACCATTTTGCATTCTTCCATGTCACACAACTTTGCATTTCATTCCCCACTTCACAAACACATCTAATGCTAGAAGACATTCCAAAACCTCCGGACATTCGGGGCCCCGTAGTGGTTGGACGATTCGCTAGAATTTAAATAATCCGTCATCTTTTAGAAATCAACAATGTCCAGTCCAAGTGTCCTTCCGGAGTCTAAGATTTCCCGCATCCTGTTGTGTCCGCGGAAATTTTTTATAGGTTTTTCGATGCCATTTGCATCAAATAATGGCGAAATTCCTCTAATTCTAACCACAGCCTTCCTGGAAGCGTCCTTCTCCGACAGGACATAGACAATAAGGTTAGATACCACCTTGTAAACAGTTAACTGATGCAAAAACAACGTTTTCCTTCATCAGTGCTTGAGGAGAATTATGACCATCTTTTTATGAGTGTACGCACAAACGTTTTACAGACTGAAATGATTCTACATTCATGTATCTTCGCCACTTTGTTCACATAAGTAACGTATTGTCCCAATGTTGGTTGTGTGATTTTTTCTACATTGTTTTTCATTTTTCACTGATAGGAAACAGGACTCACCGACTGTGTGGGCTTCTTCACTGAGCGTCTTGCCAACGGAGTAAGCAGGGCGTTTATCACCCTCCTTTTCTCTAGCACATCATCACATGTGCATCTAGGAGCCGCTTGAAGGCCACACCATTGGGTGGTAGCACCACCTGCGCTAGTACCGCATTCCAGCTATTGACGGGCCGCCGAGACAGACGGAATACAGACCGAATTCGTCCCGATCGCCGCTTGTGAATCTTCGGAAGACGGTCCCGGAATCTATGCACGTTTCGGTGGGGGGAATCCACCGTGAATTCCTCGCCCATGCCACCTCGCGAAACATGGCAAGGTCACTGCGGAGTCGCCTGTAACTTCGAGGGTATATGTTCAGGTACTCTAACCGCCGGTTAAATGAGAGGCCTCGCATCCCAACAACCATACGCACTACCGCACTACGTATACTTCTAGGTTGAGATACCTCACTTTAAGTACGGCGAAACACTGCGGCGTAGCAGTAACTCAGTCTTGGACGAGCAGTGGATAAGGGAAGAGTAAACAGAACGCCTACCTGGGCACCTTAACGAAAGATCGACGGATAGCCTCAAGCTCTTGTCCAACTTAAACACAAACCCGCATTGTGTGAGCCTGTGTTTTGAGAGTGCCTAGCATCAGCGCTTCCGGTTCTCGTCCGGTATTACATTGTGTTAACAAATGGCTCATAGCAAGATATGTCCTGACACCCCTGACATCTTCCAGATGCATCAATGAGCATTTTTTGTCGGTTTAGAGGCAAGCTCCATTGAAGTATCCACGTTGATATTGTGTCCAAATCCTGCTGCAATACTCCACTATACTTATTTGAACAGACTTTCCTCCATGCTCTCCTGTCGTCAGAGGAGACGAGGGCAGGCGACTGCAACTGGTTCAACAGATGACTGACGAAAACAAAAAACAACAAGGCCCCCGGCACCGATAATGTTGGCGGACAGTTTAAAGCAGGCAGCCATTTCGACGAGCATTGGTCGACGCTGACGGCTAGTGGTCAATTTTGGAAGAGGTCTGCAATCCATTTCACTGTAGGCCGGTTGGCAGCGTACGCTATCGGCCTGGTGAGTATGTTGTTATTAGGCATTCTGTTTAAAGCCTCGCCGAAGTCGAGAAACAACACATCCGGGGTTTTGTCGTCAGATCTTGCTTCCACTCATCGCACTAGCAGAAGTGAGGTTTGCCAACCAGAATTGATTTCTCTGGAGTCCGTGCTGCTTCTCACTGAGGATAGGGAAGCGGTCCAAACGACTGTGAAAACGACGGGTCACCAGACGCCCCATAGCTTTGCCGAACAAGCATACTGGTCAGCAGTTGACGGCTTCCAACCGTCTCCTCTCTTACACGGCAGCATTAACTGTTTGTTTCCATCCCGTGAGATTTGCCTTCGTTCAGCTATCGCTAATGCAAGTCTGTCGCTCTTCACTAACACTGAAGAAGCTTGTAATAGAGGGTTTGAAGCTCCTTATAGGTGGGGACGACGGTTTGCTTAATAGGACGGATCTTTTTCCAAAACAAGTGATTCAGTTAATGGAGCCGTGCATGGAGGCTTACTTACAACTTGACGGCCGAGTCTACCCGTAGGATAGAGAAATACCAATGGGTTCATTTATCTCAAGATTACTTATAGACACCGTAATGAAGCACATCGAGTTTTAGAGCATTCAACCTGAATTGTGGCTTCAATGTAAGGATGACACATTTTTGTGTGCTTTAAATTGGGCTCAGATTGACCACTTCCACGGTTGTTTGAATAACATAATAGATGGAATGACCTTTACACGCGAGAAAGAAAAATCCTACATAGCGTTCCTTGGTGCATTGATTGTAAGGAGATCGGGTGGCGAGCCTGAAATCACTGTCTGTCCTAAACCGACAACAACTGGTGTCATTCTTAGGTTCGATAGCAATCATCGAGCCTATTAACTTAAAAACTGCTTGCGAACTTTATTTCGACGTGCAGCCACGCACTGTAGTTCAGCCGAACTCAGAAGACAAGAACGAAGGCGACTGTCTAAACTACTTACTGCCCGTGGGTACCCCGGTAGTTCCATAAAGGCACCTATCAGAGTATGCGCAAGAAATGAACACGCAGAACCCAAAACGCGAAACACAGTGCCATATATTCACGATACCTTTGAAGAGACGTAAAGGATGTTCCAACCACTGTTACTCCTGATATCACACAAACCAACCTCAACACTGCACCCACCTTTGGTGAACGCTATGGATCGTGTGGGTCTGTATGTAAAACCTGTCGTGAGTTGTGCGATTCAATGCCGATGGTGTGACCAACGCTATATGGGAGGTGCAAGCAAACAGCTGCGCACATACGCGTACGAACGAAACCTGGCGATTCGACGAGCCGACCCTGGATCACAACTGTCCACCGTTGCGCGGACACTGGTCACGAGGTCAACATAGATCATGCGGAAGTGGTCGCACGGACTAAGGTGGAACGACGTCAGAGTATACAGCACGCGTTCACATTAGTGGTTGTCCTATCCAGTTCAATTAATCTATGAACAACGCCTGAGAATGCAGTACCTGTTCCCATCAGTATCCGCTCCCCTTGGATGACTTTGGCCATGAAAAAGATGGAGAAGGAACACATGCGGGAAGCGATGAGAACCGTGTATTTGAAGCCTCTGGGGTACCTGGCATCGTCCCCCTTGATTCCGTCGATTGCCATGTTGGTTGGAATATTCTCCTGCACCGCGACGGACAGTCGGCGTTCTAGACGTTATGAAATGGTTGGCTGAGACACATAACTCCCAACGATCAGCTTGTAAACTGAGCCCGTCTGCTACCGTATACTGTTTCCTATGATCGCCACGCGACCTCGGTCGAGTTGAAAACAGGCAGTAGAGTGAACAGAATTAACTTCTGAACATTCATATCGGAATGTCATTTCAGCTACTTCTAGAATAAACGTTTCGTCCACCAATATCTACTTTAGATTCAGCGAGAAGGAGAAATATTAGAGACTTGAAAAATTGAGCTACCGCTAATAATGGGTTGTTTTCGTGAAACTTGGGGAAACGTTTTGCATCGCCAAAATAGTACTTTTGGAACTGTTTATTTGAAACTGATGAACTGTGGGTACTTTGCCTGAAATTTTAATTTCAACATTTCGGGAAATATTTGAAAATTAAAAATTCGCGCCAAAATGTCCATTTTTTCTTCGGAACGACCTACAAGCACAAGCATTGCTTGCACTGGAAGCTCTTTATCCGCGGAATTTGTTCAGTCAAACGGTAAATACGGGCAGCCGCTACGCCAGCATCGTTGGCACGGAAAAGAAAGTGGAGCGAAGAAAGACCGACAGGCGAGCATGATAAGCGACAGAACAATCTCATTCCAATACACATCTGTTTGACAGCAGGTCTTAATGTGGGTTTGAAGCGTCGGGATGAATCGTTCACTGCCCAATGTGTGCCTTTTTAAACGAGTTTCTATATACGTACATATATGTATGGATACCTGTATACGTTGAACACAAACACGCTTTTCTTTCACGTGTAAGTTTTAAACAACACTGTGTGCAAGACTTGTCCTGCTGGGGTTCCTAACAAGTTTCAAAGTGTAACCCAATGCTTCTAATGGTGAAACTGTAAGCTCCGACCAAATCGGATGATACGTAGCACAATTCCACGTGGTACATAGTGTTTTCACACAGGTGTTACAAGATTTGTTTTCAAAGGTGTCTTCCTCAGGAAGACTTGATTCGAAAATGGAGGTGACGTCCGCTGATGTCAGAAAAATTTCCTAAGCTCCGTCCTAATTACCGGTTGCAATTGCATATGCAAGTTTCACTGGTAAATATTGGAACGCAGTTTTTCAGCTTTGAAAGCTGCAAGAATGAAACTTTTTTCTGAGGCTGTACTTTTAGTTGTGTTGCTAGTGGATCGCAAAATGAACAGTGGACCTGTTGTCATAAGCTTGAATATACATGAGCGCGAGGTTCAGCTTTAGTCGGCGTAGCCAAACAGGATCGAGTGCAAAAGTCTGGCGGCGCTCTGCGCAGCTCAGAGAGGATGGGTAGCTCAGTAGATTTTGTGAATCCACGTTGGAGACATTCTAGAGGTAGCATATCAGACTTTCGCAGGTGACTATATGTGGACGTACAGCACTCGAATTAGGGTGGTATAATTCACGAAGGTACTGCCAAACAGAAGGGAGAAGAAATGAACGCTCAATGTAATCTATCGTCAGTCTATTTTTCGCCATTTGGAAAGATATATGTCTAGCGAGAGTGAGTGCATCTGGATGACGTATGCCCATGTCATGCACTGAGATGGCACTTGCTATACTATGACCGCCCAGCTTTATAGAGCCTTCTGATATATGAAAATATTGTGCAATGATTTTGGATTTATCGGCTGAAAGTTCTACCGGTCAAGTTTGTCACCAACACCCCGGTGATATTAGGGGTTACTGTATATTTACAAAACAGAACTTGAGATTACTAGATGAGACAGTGTGAACAGTTTTGATGTCTTCAGCGATTAGAAACGGTTTACTGTGATTGATAACTTCATACATGTAATTAATATAGAGTAAAAAGAGTAGCTGTCCCAGGACGCCTCCTTGGATCACCCCACTAGTGGGTTGTATAGGCGATGAACAAGTGTTTCGTATTTACACTATTGGTATGCGACCTTTCACGTAGGAAGCAAGCCAGCTTAGCAGCGAATCACGTATACCAAGAAGTGCTATTATTGTCAAAAGGTGATTATGAGACGCACGATCAAAATTCTTCTACATGTCTGGCAATATAATGCATCGTTAGAATCAGCGGATTTCGTAAAATGGTTATGAAATTCCAGCTGAATCCCTTATAAATAGTTTTGTTACATTTAAAGGAAGCGACGTTTCCCGAAGATCGTGAAACGCTTGAAGTACCGATAATTGGAATATCCGAACGATTAGAATTCAGGCTACCACGGAATTACGAGTGTCCGCACGCTCATCCAAGGTGAGGAGGATATGGCGAACGCGACTGACGGTTTTTTCTGTCTTCCCGACGTACAATTATTTGGCTATTCCAAATGCGCGCGCAATCGATACATACAGTTCAACAACAGTGTGAGTTGTATGTCGTGGCGCCTCTTTGCGATGTGTAACCCCTATACGTTCGGCCGTTATTCTATACGGCTCAATCCCAGTCATCACAGTACCTTTGTTCCAGATACAATAAAAATCCATCTAAGCAACAGGCTTATACACGAGACCTGTCAGTATAGGTCATAATGAGTTTACTTTGTCGGTCTGAAGTGCCCATTTTACTGAATTGTTAATGCCCGTTGCTAGTATTTTCCTGTCTGCACATTCCACTTACGCTTCGCTTATTGGGAATACGAGAGGTTTTAAGTGAGTGTAGAATGCTATAATCCACTGGCTTGTGATCAACGTACACCGAATCTAAAAAGCGTACTTATCCGTTGAATAAAGCTCCTGGTTTCACTCTAACGAATTCCAAACGACGACCGAACTTTCTTTCTCGATGATTTCTTCGGCGTCATGAAAACAGTACTGATGAAAACCTTCATCATGTAACTTGCAATCATTAAATTTGCCAAACTGGTTCTTGCGGGGTGATATATTACTTCTCTTTGAAGTGACAGAGCAAAACTCTTCATTTTTCCGTGATCCACTTTGATGCATGCTCATACATAATAGTTTAGTGGCCTATATATCACGGCTTGTCTGCGTTACGCCATGGAGTGGATATTACTATTAACCTTAGAGACTCGGGTGATCGGAACTTCGTGTGAGAATTCGCAAACAATGGTTGAACACCCAGAATATCCACGGAGTAAATTCCATTGTTCAACTGTTTAACTGGATTTCGTCACCATTGTACTCCTATTAATGTTTACCTTGTATATTCACCCACCAGCCCATCCAAAATTAGGCTGCGATGTGTCCTTTTATAGTTATCTCAAAAATACCTTCAGTGATCCTGCAACACTTGTCATCAGCATGGCTTCACTTTCGCGTCGTCATCCATTTCCTCCATCAGCACTAAACTTAAATAACTCAGACTTGGTTGTTGGAACAGTTCTGCAAAAGCTGCTCGGCGACACCTTATACCCACAACCCTTTATCTCCAGGTGTCTATGACCAACCGGGTGGCGTTCTTATACATTAGCAAGGAAAATATGCGCAATTTTTGGCATTCGCCATTTCTAGCACGTTTTAGAAAGTAGAACATTTACTGTCTTCAGAGCTCATGTGCCACTGAAGCACACCACATGTTCAACAAATAAATGGTGCCCCTCCATTCTAACTCACCGCCCGGACTATATCGCTTGTTTCATGACCGATGTCCGCTGACTTTGTTCTCCCAAACTCAGACACCATGCGTGGCGAACAGGACAGAAAGCTAAATCGGCTGCGCAGCAACTACGACTGCACAGATAAACCGTCAAAATGTAAAACAACTTCACCGGTCAAGTTTCTTGAAATTTAAACGCGTCTCACCGTGTTCGTCAAAAGTTCTGTTTGTTTGTAACATTCTACAAAGATTCTCGTACTCAATCATTCCGTTATCTTTCCACTCTGGAAATTACGAAACATTGCACATGTCTCACCCAGACATGCCTTTCACATTACAGATGACCACGGAACGTTTAGTAGGTCAGAACCCCAGTCGCGACATTAACACCTAATCTGAAGCATACACACGTTGGCAACTATCTGAAATTCAAGACCACACGAGCTTCCCATTGCCAGTTATTCCGTCTCTGATGAACGTTTCCTTCTCGCACATGTTGACCCGGCCGAAACCCCGCCCAGTTCTGATAAGTACGCACACCGGCGTGTGCCGATTTACGTATCAGGCAGGAGATGCAATGCATTAATGCTGCACTCCAGAAGCCGTTACAACAAGTGTTTTTGGGACAGTGAGTCAGTCAGTATAGTCGCACCGTTAAAGTGGCTGCCAGGAGTGAGTCACACAGGGAATTAGCAGTTAAATCATACCTCAGTGTACTCACACATGCTTGGATTCGTACAACAGTTTCCCATCCAGCACGTGAAGAACCGGTTGAACGCTCCGCTTGGCAGATTAAAATTTTTATTTCGTCCAGTAGTAACAGGCTTTCATAGCAGAAAAGGTTCTGTAACTGATCTTGTTGGACAGTCAACACAAGTGGAAAGCCGATCCAAATGGAGCTAATCCCGGGTATCTAGTGGCTATTCGACAACCGCTCAGTCCACCCGAACGTCTGTCGATAGACGGGATCTAGATTAGTCGCGTCTGTAAGCAACGAGCTTATATAAGTTCGTTTTCCGCTGAGCGACAGATACGGATCCAAAAGGGAAGTGTAGTGAGATCACCTTCGACGTCCCTGAAATCCTAAACTCCCTGCGACGTGAGAATTGCCTTGCCAGTACCACCGCGCCGGTTCACATTACCTCGTGAATGTAAATTTACTACAAGCCACTAACATCAAGGTTAGTGCGTTGGAGTAAGTATCACAGTTTTGCTCGTAGCTGTATAAGGAATCCGCATCATCTCCACCACTGTAGGCTACATTCACTAGGATAACAGTGTTTTAGCTACTGCTGTTGGGAACGCCGCCCAGCCAGGCTGACATTTGTTTGAATCCTGAAGGTCAACTGGAATTTCCGTTGACATTCCTCCTCTCTGGCGGCTGCTGTGCGATTGTGCTGAAGGTTTTCTCACGTCAATTTCCCTAGCGCCCTTATTCGTTACGTTGAAGTCCGCTTGTGAACGGTGAATAAATAAATAAATAGTTTGTTTGCAGATTCACCGTCTTCTCACCGAGACTTCCGATCCGCGTTAGTATAAGGCTGGGGAAACCTTGGGTGTGCGAACCTCGAAACCATCTTCGCGAAGGAAGACGGTCACGTTGGCATGCTTCTTATTAATAAGATGCTAAGGTGCAAGAAAGCTAGTGTAGAGTAAATGGAAGAGAATGACAACAAACCTCAACATTTAGTCCACCAGACGTGCGAGTTGCAAGACTGACAGTCCACGTGAATATGATCATGTGCAATAGTCGCGTAACACTGGAGAGACCAAGCGTAAATGAAATCAGGGTACACATGTACAAAGGTCAAGCAATGGGAAGTAAGTAAGAAAACTTCACGAGGACAAGTTTCCACGAGTATTAACGTTCGTGGGTGAAATAATTTATCGCGCGCAACTTGAATGGCCGTGTTGTAACGTGCGGTCGAAACCAGCAAGCGCGCACAGGTTGAATTTAAATTGTTTATCGGGGCGTGCTGCTGTGTTGTCGACGCCGTTCTAGTTATCGTTTGTGTAAGTCGTGTGCATGGCTTACTGGGCCTTTGGCTCATGTTTGTTTTCTTGTTGTTTCCTTTTACAGGACTTGTTGGAACCCCTACTTCGGAAGAACGCTGTCCCCTGGTGTCTCCACGTTGCCCCACATTGGTCCGCAGGTGTGCCGGACAGTCAGCGTGTAAACAGCCGGCTTGAATGTTACAGTGTCAGTCATTCTAATTAGGGTTTACAATTACCATCAAGAAGACTTCCGGTGCAAAGAGGATCACCGGTAGGGGAATGAATAAATACAGGGAACCTGGTCACTGATTCTCTAAAAAACAAGTAACAATCGTCAAACACTCAATGCAAGTAGCCACCTAAACACACGCCACAGTCTCCCGGCCTGTCTGTGGGCGCTATTCAAGTTTGACTAGACAGCTTGCTGCTTCACACAAGACAAGATCCCCTAGCTTTATCGATTACAGCGAGTGCTCGATTCATAGCATTCTGAGACTTCGACTTTGGTTTCACCAGTACCCAGCCGAGAGTACAGCCGAAGCTGACACACTTTGATAGGCAGTCGGTGGCTCGCTTCCAACAATTTCCCAAGCCAATGCTCTTTGATGGCTTTTGTAGTCAAATACATATCAGTTACACGTAAGCAGACGGCATGACAAGACGTTGGGCTGAACTCCAGTGGTGGAAGTGAAGCCAAATCTACGGGCAGATCGAGTTCAGCGTTTATCAAGGTGCACGGGACATCTGGTCTGTCAATCGATCCTTCCTCGGTAGCAGTTTTACCAAAAACTGTCACAGTGCAGATTCTGTCAAGGGGTAGTGAACTGGAGGTAACACCCAGCCTGCCTGCTGCACGATGTGTAAAATTCTTACGAAAACACTAGTTCACCCCGTATATAAGATCGTAGGGATCTCTGTCCACCGTCTTCTAGCTGCATGCGACTGCGTTTGTTAGTTCGCATGCTTGTCAGCCTATATGGCTAACGGTGCCACACACTTCCGGCTTGCTCGCGCATTCGACGGCTAGGTGTTGAACCCTCCTATCTACTTCCGCTTATCGGTGCCGCCTAGTGTTGGCCGAGACCTATTGTAACTTTCGTATTATATGCACCGGATCTCTTGGTTATTACTACTTTTATGTTGCTTCCCGTATTTGTTGCGTATATCTTGTAACCGTTAACTTAGTGCTCATCCGAAGTGAAACCATCATGACATTCCTAAAATGGATGTCTGGAAACCGTGAGAATAAACGTCATCTGGAATGGTGTATGGTGGTACGAATTAAAAACTACGTTGATATCTGTCGCACGTGATTGCTTCCATTATTGTTGTATTTTCTCGATCGTCTAGTTTTAAGTTGCAAACATAAGATGAAGTCTGTCAGCGAACAGTTTAACGAAAAGGCAAAATCTTATTTTTGATAACAGCCTGAGCGGATACCCCAGGGATATTATAGTTTTTCACTCGCACTTACTGTTTACGGTAAATACTGTTGTTGAACTGTTTTGTATCTACTTGAGACATGAACGGAATTGTTACCCTGCCCAAGAATTACAACAGGTTGGCGAGAGACCTGAACAATGATTGCATAGGATGGATGCGACCAAGATTACGATCCTATGGGATACCACATGAAATCGGTACAACTTGCTATCTTGTCGAAATCGACTAGCAAATGGCGACCAGATGTCAGTCTACTCCCCAAACAAATACCGACGAGAGTTGATTGGCTGAAGCAAACCATTTGTGTAAGTGTTTTCGATTAATCGTTTACTGTTGTTTGGTCGATGTCGACCGCCGTGTCAATCACTCGGTTGAGGGTACTTCGCAGCGACTTCACTAACTCATCGCTCACCGTGTTTAGTCGCCTGGCTGTAATCATGTGTACCCACGTCTTTGCGAGCTCTTGCGTGGACTTAAACGTTTGTCTGATCAGGCAGGAATACTAATAAATGCCGCTGGTGTTCAGACGCAAGACACAAACTGTGTGATAGCCATTCGTATTGTCATATTATTGTTAGTTTTGTCAGTTCAGTTCAGTTCAGTTCAGTTCAGTTCACAGGACGTGGCGGCTAGCAGCCTGGTAGTCCAGTTTCTTGCGCTGGTAGGCGACAGCTTCCCGCGCTTCGATTGTCGTTCGCTTGTTCGCATGTCAATTACATGCATCCGCTGTGTGCTGCCCATTTAATTGTGTCATTTCCACCCCCGTCGCATCCGTTTGCTCAGCTGTACCAAGGCGCTGTTTGTGTTAGGGGTTGAGCTTGAAAAGTATGTCCATATAAACCGTGTGAAGCGACCTGTTTTTCTTCATTTGTTGTAAACCACTCCTTAGTTAAATCGAAAGCTTCTCTGTCAATGAGGGGATGGGGTGATACAAACTAGTTGTTCACCGGTCCGTTTTGACTATGATCTCCCCAAAGTGGATAACCCTGGCCAAAGAACATACCTTTGCTTCTGGAATTTTCAGCATTCAGACTTGTCGTTTATCTTCTCTGTAGCAGATAGTTGGCTTGCTTCCTTGCTATGATTGCCCTGGCACAATCGATTACTCCTTCTTGAACTTTGGTTAGCAATAGAACATTGACAGGACTATGTGAGTAAGTTGACCTCGCTTGTATATCCACATCTGGCACAAGGAAACCATATATTTCATTGGCGTGAGTGTTCGTGCCTGTCGAATCACTTCCATTGTGCGTGTCTGTTATATTACCGCCGGCCACATAAACCGTGTTTTGTTTCTATGGAACTGACTGGCTAGTCTCATATAGAGCGATCGTTTACACTTAGCACACCAACTCCATAAGTTACCGTCACTTATTTCCAGAGCATTCATGTTGCGTCAGTCAGTCCACTTGCAGATGCTAGCGTAAGAACATCGAGCAGTACGGTTAAACAAATGTGAAAGACCAATACGAACACTAAGGGGCTATCGGTAGGTTAAAAATTCGCGTTCCGCCGGTGTTAAATTGTCAGAATGTCGTAGGATACCCATGGGAAGCTAAGCTGAATCGTATGGGAAATGTGCTGCCTTTTAGTCAAATTTATCGAGCACATTAAGATGAAAAATAAGAGTGATTTCTACTGAAGAGGGAGAAAAACAATCCTTGTCGGTAGCAAACTGTCGCAAAGCGAGCAGCAAGGCTGTCGAACCTGTTCGGGATCAAACACCTCGGGGGCGGTAACAACGGGTTGCAACTCGTCCATGCCAGCTGTTTAACTGTTCAGCATACTTATTCTCACTGTTCATGATATCCAAATGATTTCGTATTTCAAATGAGACGTTGTCCTACGCCCGGGCAGAGTCGTCAGACACGAGTCAGTTCCCCCATCACGTCAGATGACACCCGTAGTACGTGCGAACATTTCAAACTACTTGCGAATATTGGGTAGTGCAGATTTTATATAGCAAATTACGGGTCCTGGTCCATTCGGAGTGGACGGGTCGGTACAATGGAAAGGCGCCTTATGCTTCTGAGAGGCTCCAGATGGAGACAGACTATTTACCACTGCATAAGAACTTAGCCAGCTAACCTATAATCTAGAACTTACCAGCGCATTGCAGAACAATGGGTGTCAAAAAATCCCATTGTCTTCAGGTTATGAAGTGGTCACCCCAATGCCATTATGAGTGTATTTTGTTCATATTACTGCAACAATCGGGTCACTGATTTTTATTGGCCGGCTGTAGCAGTGTCAAGCCGGTGTATTGCGTTTGAAAACTTTCATTGTTTCACGGTAGATTGAATGATATGGTATGTCTACCTCAAACAAAAATAGATTGTTGGGTGCTATGGGTAATGAAAATAAGCTAGTTGGACATGCTTCGCAGTAAAAAGTGAAGTTATACATTTTAAACTACGGCCATCACATTTACACGGTAAATTCTGGGGTAAAACATCACTCATTGAGACACTCGTCGTTTCTCGTGAGGTACTTTACAGCAAATTCAGCCAGTCTGTGTAATTAAAGTCCTCCCACTGTGAGCAAGACGCAGGAATCACTGATTATCGAAATGAAGCAACCAGTCTGAACTTCCACTTGCACACATTGAGATCAGAACCAATCCACGTCGTTAAACCGTTTTGGTGTTCATGTGCCCAGATGGTTGATATTAGCTGCTTGGTAGCTGCATCGGGTTTAGTCACTGATCCGATGAAGCTGACCATCTGGGCAGCCTGAACTGTGGTCACTGAAGACCACATAAGCAATAGGTACTTCGACGCGAGTGCATGCGCTAAAAATGGCAGAAAATCCAGTGAATATGACAGCAGCTATTCCCACCAACTGACTGTCGTTGACATTTTCCGTCGACTGTTGACCTGCAGTACAAGTTGAACCATATTTCTCGTCAACCCCGTCCGCTAACTATTTAGAAGCCCCATCCTGAAGAGCAGTCGAAAGGTAGTCACAAAAGGCATCGAAGTAAAAGAAAACAGTAGCGTTTAGAAACAAACCGTATATTTTCAGTAGTTAGCTATGTCCTAAACGTGGACCAACGGCAGCAACTAACTGTGTAAAGTAAGTGAAGGCGAGATGGGTTCCAGCTTACATGGCTGCACTCAGGAGCGCGCCAAGCGGGAAATGCGTGGAATTTTCCAGCACGCTAAACGATACTCGAAACGTTACGAGTGGAACGACCTTGAAGAATATAATAAAGATGAGTCGCTGGAAAAGAGAAATCGTTCACTGTATGCAACTGGTGCAGTGAAGATTAGCGATCGTATTATACTACCAATACCGCCGATATTCAGTAGTAGGACCAGAGCATATATTTTGACACCGTACAAGCCACAGGAAAGATGCAGGAAGGAACATCAGAGCGCAGCATCGCTCATAATGGTCCCTGCTACTTAAAGGAACTGAGCATTAACGTCTGTGGCAGCGGAGACGGTCTGGGGCCAAATGCCGCGTGCAACTGAGTAGTTTTGTTTCTGGTCTTGTTTAAACGCTTAAGTCATGTGTTGCCTTATCGAATAAACAACCGTTGTGCCATCCGCGTTCTTGGATCACAACACTAGTTGCACGACTGGAGAAAGTGGCATTGAATTCGTGTCAGGCTCCTATAGCAGATGCAGACGGAACAGTGCGTCCAGAAGAGATAAGTGAGGAAACGCGGTTGCAGCCGGGATCACACGATCGTCACACGAACTTTGGTCACTATGGAATCACTAGGGCCGGACACCACTACGGTGATTGTCAGTAAACCTATTTCTCATTACTGCTGTTTTATTACATTGCTGACAATAAGTCGTACAATTGCGCTAGAGAGATAAATTACTTGCTCTGCCTAGTTCAGTTGTTATTACTATTGTGTCGGGTTGAGCTAATTCAACTACTTCATTTCTGTATTCTTGGAACTATCACAACCACTCACCGACGTTCAGGATAACACGGCTGCGGCCCTCAGCACTGACCAAAACTCAGTTTCTGAAAGACACACATTATTTGTTGGCTTCACACTAAAGCGTTTTGGTTATTGTTGAGTGCCGCAGCCGTGAGGGCACTATAAGCACGTTACACAAAACAGCACTGAAAATTCCGTAACTGTTCAACTAATTGTCTTTATTCTTGACTGATTCACGCATTGCACATGTACATACTATCCACACTCGAAAATTTTGACCACAGTTGGGAGGAGCAATTCCTTTTGCCTTCATTCTTTGACATTGTCAACGAGGCAACATTTGTCGCCGTTGGGACAACTCCTGCTCGATGATTTACCAACCTTTTTCAGTAAGCTGTGTAGAAATTTTGTAAAGTGCGATTCAGTAGTTTACCACGAACATCTGACAATTGCACAGAAAGTCTGAGAATTAATGCATATAACATTGTATTTAGAGAATTTGCAATGCCAAGAAGGACGAAGGGAATGATTTCACAGTTTATTTTCTTTCCGTGTACACATTAACGTCCTTGTGGCCTTTCGAAACGGCGCCGGTCATGTTTGTGGTAGGGACTGACTTCACCGTCTGTCCGGTAGAGTGGGAATGTAATCTCCATGCGTTTTGAGAGTTCTTCAAGTCACAATGCAATGAAACAAGATAAGACTGTTAATTCCAACTACCAAATAAAAGTAGTCGTTTTATTTGAAGAATTGTTGGATCTATCAGTCATACATTGTTAGGTAACATACTCATGATTGCTTTGCCAATCTTAGCTGTTAAATTCTATTTTCTTTGTAGGCTGAAACCGATCAATCAATTTGTGTGACTGATAAACATTTGCCAACACTATAGAAGAGGTGGAGAGAAGTTTTGCAAGCTGCTGATTCTAATAACTAGCGACGAGGTGATGGAGAATAGTGTCGAACTACCTGGGTCTTATCAACACCACACATACTTGGGAATCGGACCAGCGGCCTGTGGATAATTGTCTGAATGGCAATCCAGAAATCTATCTAGTTGATCAACGGTTGACGGCCAAGCAACCTATGGAAGGTGCATGAGTTACTTCCCTAAACTACCGTGCTTTTAGCTGGGTCTAGAAGAGAATGAAATCTAACAACTGGAAGGGGTAATCCATATATCTTCTTGCAACCCAAATAACCAAAAACTCTTGGTCTGACGGAAAGTTGATTGAGCTACCAGTCCGAAGCATGATAACAGTCTAAGGGTTAGTGAGCACGCGCTAGACCCTCGTCCACTAACACTTCAATACGCTTTCCCTTAAGAACAAACGAAAAGTAGTCCCAACAGACATCGAACTAGAGAACGCAATGAGATTTGGGAACAAACCGTATATTTCCAGCAATGCTTGAAAATATGATAAGTAATTAGCTCTATCCTAGGCTGGGACCAACGGCAGCAACCAATGGGAAAAGAAAAGAGACGCAAGATGGGCCGCAGCCCAATCGGCGGCACTCAAAAGCGCGTCAAGCGAAAAGTGCATGAAACCTTCGAGTGAGTTAAACAACGTTCGAGGAGGTTCGGGTTAAACGAACTTGAAGAATGAAATAATAGATGAGTCGTTAGGAAAAGGGTAAGCATTCGCTGCGTGCAATTAGTTGCACGGCTGAAGGAAGTGGCACTGAGTTCATATCAGACCTCATATAACAAACGTACACAGAATCATGCGTACAGAATAGACAGGCGGGAAAACACGGTTGCAGCCGGGACCCTTAGAGAAGCCACAAGATCGCTGGTCACTACAGGTTTGATCCACTTAAGTACGGAGTGTTGACGGGACACACCCAGGTCGAAACCACTATCTATCACTTCGCCGGTGGTTCTATGAGAAATACACTTATGATCATCAACAATTGATAACACGGAGTTGGTACTAAAATCAGCTAATCTTATAGGTCCGTACTCAGAGGAGTGCTATTGTATGTTATTCAGTTAATTTCGGATAAAGGGACCTTGAGTCCTAACGTGGGCGTTTGGAGTGCATTTGCACGTCAATCCATAACTCGAAACACATAAAGAAACACACAACAGAATAACTGCGTTGAAATGAACGATCACTTGTTTTGGCAGTTGGATATATGAAATCACTTGAGCTTTTGAATTGGAGACAGAGGAAGCACTAAATTTTTCTTAGTTCGTCAGCAATGCATATTCTCGCCACTGTCGAAAGTCAAAATTCGGTCACTGTTTTAAGGGATAACTGTGTTGCCCATTGTACAGTTGAAATCAAGATATGCGCGATTGTGTTGTCATGTGACAACGCTCAGACCCGATTGTGATAATTTGGTCATGCCGTGTGCTCAATATCAACATGGTTATCACTTAAAAGACTGACCGGAATTCAACTCCTTGCTATGGCGAGAACATCCAAGAAAACTACCTAGTACGTCATCACAGTGACTTCAGCCACGCCGCGCGAAAGGCAGCTTTCGAAAAAAAGGGAACATGCTCCTTTTCGTATACGTGAGAGTGAGAGAAAGAGAAACCATTCGGTGATTGAGCATGTGTAAGACGGTCTTGAGCAAAATATAGACGTTGCTCACGTAGTAGTATGCATAAAGAAAGGTCGGGGAGACAGAACGTTTTAACAAGACTAGATGACAGAAGTTTTTCTAATCTACTTCAAACCATGTACTGTGTTTTTCTAAGCTAAAACGAACGCTCAGTTTTCAAGTGTCGTCACAATGAGCGAGAAGGCCACTCAACCATGTAACCTACCTAGGTTATCAGGACATGATGCCCTCGGTGGCAAAACCACTACGGAGGTGGTCGATAAAACACTATTATTCTTGGCGTTGCAAACAACTAATCTGCAGCTCTTAGCAAAGTCTGCACTATGCTGGCGCCACCAATGAAAACGACATATATATGTTTCATCACTCAGCTATATAATGGTGGCTATTTGAGGGTTTAGGACATGTTTTCCTCTGAAACACATTTGAAATAGTATAATGAACGGGGATGAGACGTCCACTCCTTGCATCAACTAACATAAAACATCTTTAATGTTTTACCGGACACAAGTCCATCTAAAGTTAACATTTTTCAGCAACGGATAACTTCAAAACAAATACCCCGTCTTTCCAAACCATAGTTTTCATGTCAAGGTGTCAAGTATTTGAAGTAGACTGCACAAAGCCTTGATCCAAGTTCAACAGAGACCCTACAAAAGATAACCACAAGGAGGGTATACAAGATTCAAGCAAGGACTTCGATGCTGAAAGCGGTTTAGAAGGTTTTTTTGGAGGCACATAAAAACCAGGTAGTAGGCTTTCAAGCCTCCAGGTGAATGGCACGCAAATATAATATGTTTCAGTCCCAAAACACAATAAAAGCCATACATTCTGCAAACATTTTAAGAATTTCACATTCAGACCTCGATGTTCAAACTGGTTTCATGGTTATTTCGACTGAAGCTTGAATATAATTAGTGATGTCATGTTGCCTTAGCTTAGCTAACAAAAACACATTTCAAGCGCCTGGTGCTTTGTGTCATTAGGTATTTATACAAAAATTAATTGTCCCCATTTAAACCTCGGCAGGTTCAGTCAAAAATACGAGCGTTTAATAAACACCTAACGTACCGGTATACTAATACTGGGGTCTGGATTCTTATGCTCAGTGCCACACTGGGATAATCAAAATGCACATTCGGCATTTACTGTAAAGTGGGAACATACTAAGAAACAAATATTCCAACCACTTTGTATTTGATTAACTGCGAACAGCTATGCGACAATGAAATCCACATCCACAATCTATGGACTCACTTCCTTGTGATTTTTCAAACCGACTGCGTTCTGGCGTAACGACAGGACGGTTCTCGTCGTCCATTCGGTCAAAGTAAGCAGGAGGTTGCCAGAGCCACATGGGTCCTTTAAATCAAAGTTCATTGGAAGATAGCCAATATATTTCACATTAAAAAAACAAGATAATGAAAGATTAATTAGGCGACTGATTTATAGATTTAATTATTGGAGGTCAGTTAGGAACATGAATTGTTTCATGTACTATCACAAAAATCGATTTAGGTTGGTAATGTGTGAGAGAATGCAACTTCGCCATATAGGTCATATGGAAAACTTTGTTGAATGTACAAAAATGAGCACGAACACACGTCGCTTCAGCTGACACCCAGCTAACTATTGAAGTGTTGCTCATTGATCAGGAAATTTCTATCCGTAGTTTGGATTTTA
Source organism: Paragonimus heterotremus (assembly GCA_013368495.1). Lineage (NCBI taxonomy): Eukaryota > Metazoa > Platyhelminthes > Trematoda > Plagiorchiida > Troglotrematidae > Paragonimus > Paragonimus heterotremus. The sequence goes on along the minus strand of LUCH01000285.1, from coordinate 182,392 downwards.
AGTAAAATCTATTCACTCTCTGATGATAGTTTGAAATCTTGATCAACCCTGAGCAGTTAATAAGTCTGGCTTTTAGTTGATGATATGACTTGTTATCACGGTTTTCCAGGGTGCAGCGTTGGTGTCAACATGAGGAACACTGCAGTGTTCCTCTGAAACTGCATGACGTTAGAAAGAGAAAGACTAGTCGTTTGTCAGAGCAGAAGCGTACTCCCTACATAACATTTTCTTAATTGTCTGATCACTTGTCTTACACAATATTGTGGCTGTATGTATCTCGGGCTAAAATTGGCGGACACTACAGGCATACTTATTTGTGTAAGGACGGGTACAATACGGCCATTGTCCTGCAAATCGATACAACAAACTTGTTTGTGGTAAGGGCCGTAGAGGACTATTTGGACAGTGTTTATCTTGTGAGCGCCGGGACCAGAAAGTGTTATCATGTAGGAGTTTGTTCAGAAAAGTAGACTGGTTCGCATTATCTGTCCTGTTTCTCCGGTGGCTGAAGAGAAGTTGAATTGAAAGGTTTATAGATGTGGAGAAAGACAAACAAAGGCAAATAACAGGAAAACTCAGTGAACTTACTTATTTGTAATCATAGCAGCAATGAACACTGAAACGCACAATGCTCTGTGGAATTGGGCTAGGTTGGGAGACGTCTAGTGCAGGTTTTCTTCTACGTATGCTCGAAACGAGTAAAATTTCAGTCATGGCTGCAGAGTTCCTCAACGTAGTTTGGTGTGAACAGACAGTGAATGTGAAGCAGTCCTGTCTACAGAGTAACCTCTCTTACCTATAACCTACCTTCAGCAAGTGATCCCTTAAGTGTTCATTCGTGTTTAGTGGTAGGAAGTGTGTCCGTGGATAGCTCGGAGTGTGTAATATTCTGCGGGCAAGAATTAGGTCTCCAATAAGGTTTTTGTAATTGTTGATGAGTAGTAAGTAATTTTGGTCTACGTATAAACTGAACATCGCCCACAGTTGATCGAAGCTGTTGCATTCCATAGACGTTCGAGTCGACCCCTTTCGAACAGCAGAAGCACTGGACTCGAGTTTTGCTCTTGTTAGAGCTTGTCACCAGTGCATATCCTTGCCAAGGGTTGGAAGAGGATTTCAATCAGGCTTTCATGATTTCTGTGATTTCAACTTGGGATGAAGTCCTAGTCAAGGCGTCATCAAGTAGAGTTGACAGGGCAGTCACTGTGTATTCTCTCGAGGGGATCGAGCAGTCTAAGGACTATTCACAAGTGAATGTGGCTGATCGTTCACATATAATGATTCGGTCGTGTCTAATGTTAGGTGAATGGCGCAATGGTAAACAACGTTGCCTCATGAAAGCGTGGCCAGAGTTCTAGTTCCGGCCGTGGCAAGGATATGTACTACTGACAAACCCTAACGAGAGCGAAACTCCATTTTGTGTACTAACTGGGGAATTGCCCTAATTCCGTAAAAGACTTTCTTAAGCTCCATACGTCTTTTAGTGGTCTATCTCCTCACACTTACAGTAAGTGCCAAATCATGTTTAGAATAAGGGGGACTGACCTGTGTGTTTGTTTTCAGATGTGAGCGGATTGTGGAGGTGAACACGGTAAGAAACTCTTCAAGGTGAAATGTTCCACAAATTAATCGCAGGAGGTCCAGCATAATTTCAGCCTTTTAATCATGACTGCGCAGTTTGTAGACAGACAAGCTCTCTGTCACTAGGAGCCCTAGATGAAGTTCGCAAACTGATACAAACAGCTTAGTTTGGCCATGGTTGCAGTCAGCACAAGTGTGATGGACAATATGCATATGTAGAAATCGAATAAGTCATTTTTTGGTTTAGACAATTTAAATAACTCTGTAGTGTTTCAACGTCTTGTGCACTTTAGAACTCACCAGAGTTGTGTACCATCAGCCGAAAATAGCGTTGACGATTGGATGATGCTTAGTAATTGAAGAGTCAAAAAAAATGAACAACAGAAGTCCTATGGTGAGTTATTGTGAAACACTCCTGTTGAAAAGGAATCGCCCTAATAAATGTTCATTTCATGCCTGACGTTGAGTCTACGTCCAGTTACATACTTCTCAAAGACGCCATAATCATGGAGTTTCCTTAGAAAGATGAAATGAAGAGCTTTGGAAAAGTCAAGTTAGACAACATTATTTGTTAGTTGTAAGTCTAAAGCCATGAACAACCATCAGGCTCAAGACACCTGAATAATCCTTATGGTAGCCATACTGCTCCTTGGTGATAAGTTCGCGGTCTATTATGCTTGACCTTAGCGGGTCTTCCGGTAAACTCTCCATTTCTTTAGAGACCACTTGAAGTTAACATACAGGTCAACATAGTTGGCGAAGCCATTTCCACTGTAAAGTGTAACCGAAAGTGAGAAAGCAAGCGTCGTATGTTTTTAAACCGTGGCTAATCACTGTCTCCCTCCCTTGTGTTGCAGAGTCGGCGGTGTGTGCAGTCTCCGAAGAAGAGGCCCCAGTTGAGGACAAACTACCTGAATGAACAATGAGTAGTGTTATGTGTTCTTGATAAACGATTTATGGCGAACCCTCATTCTCCCTCTTACCGCGTATACTATACCACATTTATCACCAGATTAAAAAGTACTGTCAGTGGTTCTGCTAATTCAGTGACGCAACCTTTGGACAGGACTGAGCATATCAAGTCTGAAATGATTTGGTATTATTATTACTCAATGTCATTAGTCTCAGAAGGGTTGTATACAACGGACACCGTCAGTTGTAATTCGATCTCATCATAACTGAGGTGTCAATTTACATGCGAACTCTTCAACATAGTTATCACTGTTCACGTTGTTAGATAGTTAGTTGAACACAATGTGCGTTGCACACTAAGAACATGTTTCGTGATAAGTTTGCCCGTTTCCAGTCTTAACAGTCTTAACAGTGTATTCGGGTTTCGTTTAGCGTTTGCGTATGATAATTCAATCGTGTTTAATGTGTGTTCCGTGGCAATGTGTCTGACAAGGTTGCACTGGGCAAGTGTGATTAGAATTCTGATCCCGGCCGTGGCAAGCGTATGCACTATTGACGAACCCTAACTGCAGCGAAATTCAAGTCTAGTTTATTCTCGAAAGAGACTGGTAAAGAAGATTGCGAGAATGTGACAGTAGTGATCAACTGTAAACGATGTGCAAATTTCTAAACCAAACCTCCTACTATTAACTTGTTGCATATACTTCAACACCGGTTAGTCTGCAAACACTAGCCTGTACATAACCATAAACCTGGAATGTTACAGTTGCGAACGTCAAGTTCGTATATGGAAAATAGTATTTCTTGCAACAGAGCATTGCAAAATTCGATCTTATATGTCCTCAGTTACTTCAGCTCCTAACTATATGCTCCTGTTTGATTATTCTTGAGGAGTACATGATGATCATTTATTTTCGGTACATCAGCATGGCAAACAGAAATTTGTTTTCTTTAGTGAACCGCGCACACCTAAGGCTTTATTTATATAGGGTCACTCTGTAATAATGATGACCCTTAAACCTACCCACTTTACATCTGCGGTCGCTTTAGAAAAGTGGTTCGGTCTATGTCCATTTATTTGTGTCAATTCAACAAAGTTATCTATTTCAGTCGAAGCTTCCAATTACACTGTTTGATCTTTCTCCAGTGAAATCTTCAGGTTGTTGCCAACGGTAGTATTTAGTACAATAAAACATACCTTGTTTTTTCAGTTGCAGGTATTATGAGGTATCTTGTCTTAAGGAATCTCACAATCTACGTCCAAAATTCAGTTAGCCTAACGACAACCGTTAAACTATACTCGGAAACGCCCAATCTCTCGTTTGTAACATGTATTGAAGAAACTAGAAAGGCTATGAATAATCTTTTTCGTCAATTAACACTTGGTTTATACAAAGTACTTTGACGATAGGCAACTAATCCATAAAAATTATGGTCATTGTATAAACCTATATTCAGTCAGACCCTTAAAAGTGTATGTATGTTCTGCATTCAATAAAAAGCCGTAATACACGTCACTGAATCATACAGCAAGCGATCACAACTGTAAAAGAAACACTGTTAACTTATAAGTAGTTTGGCAGATTTATGAATTCAGATGAGACCCAACTGTGAAAAGTCAGGGCTTCGGCTGGATTCGAACCAGCGACAGAAACATGATGTTTCTGTGACACGAGTTTACTGAATAGACGCCACCATCCGCATTGCATATATATATATGAATAAGTGTAAAAGCCGAACACCGAGTAATGGGTATTTATTGTGACGTTTCAATCCCACACTAGGATTCCTTGTCAAACAACACGATGGTGAAAAACTTACACATCGGTTATCGGCTCATCAGTATATCTGTTTGTCGATCGCTCGCGTTCGACGTATTTGTGTGATCAATGGAATGTAAGGATTGTCGAGGTAGATGTGTCTGTTGAAAGCGTTGTGAAAGAAGACCGTTCTTGCCTTCTTTTTGCTAATGCGATCATTGGTGTACGCCAGTTTGGCTCACGGTTGCGCACTGTTGCTAAAGATGTGATTAATCCTCCCATCAGAGTGCTGAGTAACGTTAGTTTAGACGGGGTTCAACTGTTTACCAGTTTCGGCTATGTACGCTTGACCATAGTCTTCACAGGGAATAGAGTATATTACACATGTTCTTTTATGCTCTTCAACGGGATCTTTGAATATGCAAAGCCAATTTCGAATGCTATTTATTAGCGTGTGAGCGATTTTGACTGTAGATTTTCCGATAATTTGTTAGGTTGCCTCTGTGGCTCCGTTTATGTGTGGTACAGCGATGGATTTTTTTCTTGTGTAGTTACATACAGCACTCGGTCGAGTCTTGTTGCACGCGTTTATGAATGGACTAGAGTAGCCGTTTGACGTTTGACTAACGAAGATGTTATGTTTCGCTTTTTGTAGTTCAAGCATACTGCAGCGGGTGGTTACTAGACGAAATAAAGTTCGTACACAACTTTTTTTATGTGATCGCATAGTTGAAAATAAACGACGGTATAATGTTGTTGGTTGTTGGTTTGTGATATACGGTCGTATGTATGGTTCCACCAGATTGTCTTGATAATAGTTCATCCAGGATTGGCGTTGAGACGTTGTTTTCTACTTACTTGGTGAACACATATGTATACACATATATGCACAAATATTTGGTTAAACGATCAGCCCCAAGTCTACATCATTTCTAATCATCATGTTGTCTCTAATGGTTGAATCAAAACACTGGATTAGCAAAATCCAGCTGCCTCCACTATGTTAAACTGTAAGATAATATTTTATTTTGCAGATAAAACTACTTAACGGCAAGGGAAATAAACATTTTCATTTCCGTGTATCTTTGACGTTTCCCACTTTACAGTAACTTATGATATTCCCAAATAAACCGGTTGACTAACTCACACTTTCTGTAGTTATTTAAAACAGTTTGTTCCTCTAGTGAACTTGGATAAGGCAATGCGAAGAGGTAAATCACGTGATGCTGGCCAGAGCAACACTTTGTACATTCCGATCACACGTGAACACACATGAACTAATTTGAAACGTGAATAAAAAGTTCCATAGGGCGGAATTAACGGCTTAAAGGATCAGACGGACAGGCAGACATGGAACTGAAAATTAAAATAATGGAGATACTGACCACCAAGGCAGCTGCATTTCAACACTAATCGTTTTTGAACACGTAAGAGATATTTTAATGCCCCATAACCAAAGCCTCAACAAACTGGACCGTGCGTTTCCGGCTGTTTTGAAACATTCTGTTTGGATAAAGTGTTTTGCTACCGATGACGGTGAGTGTAGTCCGTCGCACTTTATACACGCGCCTGGCGCTTCTAGTTGTGCTTCTGGCCAAGTGGGAACATGTTGCTTGGTATTAGAAGCTACCTATCAGTTAATCATCCCTATATGGTTCTGCAACTACAAGAATAGTTGTATAAACAATGGGATTTGAAAGACTTAGGCTGTTTGTTCGTAGCCGAGTAGACTGGTAAGGCTTTGATTCACTGTGCTCTACAGTTTCACCACGTTATAATATTTGGATGAAACAGCTGTCATCTTTAGCTAGCCGTCAGCTAGAAACGGGAACCCTAATTACAACAGCTTCTTTGTACTCTTTGTACTCTTGGAATGATGACACTGCTACACTACGTGACAAATTGCAAGGCTATCCTTTGGCTCGGAGTGTGCTTAATTCTAGTGGCAGATTGCCTTCCGTCCTTAGCCTCCGCGCTCTGTGGAAGAACGTGCGAATTAGGCTTCTCTTTTATTGCGCAGGACAGAAACTTTCGAAGTGCATATAACGTCCTGTCCAAGTGGGCCTTCTGTAGATGGACCTTCAGACCACTAGAACGTCCAGAAACGAAAGGCAGTTGTTTACCCAGTTCCCTGCAACTACCTTGAACTTCGAAAATAACGCCTTAGAATCACCCAAGTTCTCACAAGTGGCTAAGATGTCGTTTAGGTAACGATTGTACAATACTGGCTTTCACGAGCCTTTCACGAGTCATGAAGAAATCAGCCAGGAATGGACCTACGTAACTACCCATTACAACCTCGTCCAGTTGCAGGAAAATAACCACCTGGAAGTTGAATTTTACATTATGTTTGTACAACGGTTTCAATGATTTTAGTTCGGATATCGAAATAGGAAAACGAAAATTACCACTTAGGATAAAATTGCAAATGTTATCAACTGTTTCATGCAGCGAAATATTAGTGAGAAGCGACGTCACATCGAATGAACACACTGGTTTGTCCTGAGCAGCCAAACCGTCCATACAACTCACAAGTTCAAAGCTGTTTACCAGACTGTACTTACTGGCAAGTTTCCTGATTGGTTCAAGCAGACTAGCTAGCCAACGGGCTAACTTATGCTGTGGTACGTTGCACACTTACATAAAGGGGTGAAGCGAGGCACTGAGCTTGTGTGAGTGTGCCCGTTGGCTTTAACAACTTGTGTTGGTCTGCAGAAATCACGGCATTTATCCCATGTTTTTCTAAGCCGAAGATAATGTTCTTTTCTAATTCCTGGACGTTTTCAGGAGTGTCGTCATACAAAAACTTCTGAGTATCGCCGAAAATTTCAAACGTTTTCTTAATACATTACGTTTTATTCACTAAAACAAACCTGTTGAGCTTTCGTCCGGACTTGACGTCAATAAGTTTTTGTCTTATTTCCCCCAGACTTTGAAAGTGCGCCGGTGTTATTGATTGTGATATTTTTGTTTGTATTTCCGGTGCTCGTAGGTGACATTCACTTGTTTTGCCTTCAGCCAATTGTGTTTTTTCTCAGATGTCGGTAGATGTTGGTGGAGTTAATCGTACAGGTTTTTGAACTGGACATATAAACCAAGTTCTTTATTTTTTGATGATATAGTAAACTTAACTACTAAAGAAGAAGCTTCCATTTGAACCCATGTTAGCGTTTCTTACGACTGACTGGTCACATGTCTATACAACTATATAGTAAAGAAAGTCATACTTGAAACTAGACAAAACGAATCGTACAATGATTCTGCCACATTCGCCTTCGTACTTTATAGAAGAGCATTACAACAAATTTATATATTTCATTAGGCAAATAATCGACAGATCATTAACAACAGGTCACGACTTTCCGTGAATCTCCTCGACCGACTCTAGCCTTTGCTGATACAGTTCAACGTGAGATTTAATTATTTGGTTGAGCTTGGAACTATTGCATGATCAGAGTAGCTTTGTGAACTCCCGTGGAAACTAGTACTTAGAGAGGCATGATCTTAGTAGTGAATATGCAAGCATTCGGTCACTAACTTACATCTGAGACGAAGAAGACTAGCAATCCTATTGGAAGTCTCTTTCGAGAATTCTGTTTAGAGAAATTTGCTAGTTAGCTGTGAAGTTTATTTCGGATGAAATGAAATGTGTAGATCAGTGCGGATATCAGCATCATTTGCCAGAAGTGTAAAGGAACTCAGCCCCCTTGTGACCATCGGTAGCAATAAAGTTTCGTATGGTGAAAAAAGCTTCACTGATGAGTTAGGTGACAATTCGGTCACATCCGATGTAAGATTATTGACGAAGCTGTCCTCGTGGTTACTTCATGAACTAGTAGACTGGAGTTCAGACCTCGCGTATGAGTGTGGGTATGCAGTGCTGATAAGCTAAAACAGAGGCACCACTCAAGTTGAATTTTTCGAAAGAAACCGGCTGAACCATCTGAATGCGAAAGTTACTGTTGTCAGGTATGAATGACGCTCATTTCACATTCAGTCACTTTGTCATTATAAATTGGATATCTCTCACAGTGACTTCCATTTACCTCTTAACTAGCCGTTTTCAAACATAGACTCTAAATTCAAACCTCTCACTTGTTATAGCCGGTCACCAATGCAAGCAATTGCCAAGACTGAGCTTTGAACTCTGGGCCACGTTCTTATGAAAAAATTACGTTGAACACTACGATATTGACGTGTTTTATCCACTAGCTGCGCTGACTCTGTACTTCAGTGGTGTCGTGCGGATTAGGACTGCCACTACAACGTTGAACATTTCTTTTTGCGAAAACATACCAAATTTGATAAGCGTTTTATTTTGACAACTCTATTAACAAAGACATCAAGGAGGACTCAAATTATAGATGTGGACGCAAGCTACTAACAACACAACAGTCCTAGTTACTACCAATAAATCGGTGGAATGGGAAAATAGCGAAGAATTGACTCAAAGAAATAATGGGCAAACAGATGTGACAAGAACGGGTCAGCAAGCTTTGCTGTTTGCTTCAGTGCAATATGTGGCTTACTTGTGCTGATGGGGACAGATGCGAGCATGCGTTACAAACACACAGCGCAACCTAGGTTTTACATGTAACTTGAGTTTTGATAGAACGACTAAACTGTGCACATTTTATCAAAAACACATACTATGTATCGGCCGTTTTTACCAACCCTTCATGCATTATGATATTAAATTATATAAAGGTTAATTCCATTAAATATGTAAACATCACAAAGTCCCCACCCAATAGTATTTTGGACTCAAAAGATGGCAGTCCTCCTTACCCCCGCCATACATCCCGTGAACTCCGATGACACACTAAAGGTCAGAGGAGAGAATAGAAAACTTAATTGATACAGGACCGGCTAACTTTGGTGAACAAAGCACGTCGTTTACCGTTCATTCAATTAGTTAGTGCGCAAAATGTCAATCATGTGATTAGAATGCTTCGATAGATTACTGCATAGAGGTGCGTGAACTACTGACATGGGCGGATTTTTTGATATGCAGTCGTCAGTGATCTAAACGTATCGTACATGAAATACGAACATTCGATTCGACTCTAGTACGTACACTTCCTTGGAAAATTAGTGCACAAAAAACAGGAATCTCAAGTGATTTTTCTGGTTAGGTAAGTCCACACGTCGGTAGTTCAGCAAGGAATGGTTGGAAGTGGCAGAAATGGAGGGTGTTTTCACTCATCTTTGTATTCTCGTAGAAGTCGCTTGTGTAAACAGCCATTCTCAAACATTCTTATTGATTATTCTGGAGCAGAACATAAAGATTTTACATGCCATCTGGCTTATAGAACAAAATTTGACAGATTTGAGATAAACTTAGTCGAAATGGTTAGTCGGAAGTTACCCAAACGGAAGTAAGTATTCAAAGTGAGACTTCAAATCGTTAAGACGGTCGACCAAACCTCTACTTTCATCATTCGTTTATACGTGGACAAAATTACGACGGACACTATAAACCACCGAATTTTAGGTGCAGTTCAAACTGCCTACTTTGCGGCAATCGTCATCTTGCCATTCTATACTTGCCCGGTATTGGTATCACATCTCAATAATAGCTCGTTTGGGTTTTCCTAAGTTCGTGCTCAATCTCGCTTGCTGGTGTCAAGTCAATAAAGTTGGATTAATCACAAGATGACCATCAGATAGAATTCGTGAAAACCTACTGAGATGGTTTCACAATGATTTCGGATAGTCACTTGCTAGCATGAGTGATTTCAACCTAATTGACACTAGTCATCAAGTGAAGCTGGATGAAGCGTCCCGAACTATCAATTAGATTCTTCAAGTCCACTCCAGAGCTATCAGAGTGTTTATGGTAAACACACTCCGCGATCCATGTCTGTGGGCGCAGAAACAGTTTGTACAAACTATCCTTTTCTCTTGACCAATTATTTTCAATCCACTTGAAGCTCGAGCAGGCGTGAACAACCCAACACCGGAAAAAAGGTGAGCCACCCTCAGAAATTCACTAGCAACCCCACCCTCTTTCATTAGACTGTGTTTTGCCTCATGCCTGCGCTAGCTAATGACCTATGTGGCTTGTTCCTTACACAATTCATGTAACTGTAAATGACTGGTGAGAACGATCGAAGAGAACTAGTTACACTAGGAAATTCTTGTAAATACTTCTTAACAGTAATTTTGCAAGTTCGGCCTCCCTAACAGCTGTTTAAAGCTTTCGAACTAACTTGGGTTTTCAGTCACTCCCCTTGAGATAATTAGCTTTATATCGTTATTTTTATAGCTTGTTAGCAATGCACGTCTTTGTCACAACCGACAGTTGAATTTTGGCCATGCCTTTGTGAGATCACCACATCGATCAATGAGCCAGTCACCTGACAGTAGGCACGACTGAAACATTCAGCTACACACGCTTTTTACTGGTGCACACATTGCTCAGTCGCCATGGCAGGAGATACAGTAGTTGTACTGTTAACACAAATGGACTAGAGTTAACAGCGATCAGTGATCCAAACAGGACACAATAATTTCAATGAGTCCCCCGATTTTGATCTTAAGAGAAAAAGAGGTTATCAATCGTATGATCCATTTTGTGTATGTTAGCTCGAAACATTGACACTACTCATCTCCCCTGCAAGTTTCGTATTGTCTTACTACACCACTTCCCACTCAGTATACTCGGTTTACATACGACTTTGGATTTTGAGACCACTGTTAAGAACATAGCACCCGTCCATTTGTGAGATCACTTACCTGCTCGAATTTTGCACTTCTGTTGGTCGCTCAACGATAAACGGATAAAAACAGTTGTTTTGAGGTAGTTTAAGATATATACACTACACAATAGTGACCACCAATACTTTCTAGTCTATAGCTCACATATAGCTGCATCCTCATTGTCCACATTCTTTCTTATGTTCGAAATGAACAGTAAAATCAGTACAGTAAAAACTCATAGTTACCCAGTATGACCTAGTATAACGTTGTATACATTAGTAGAGGTCAGCACAATGAAAAAGTTTGTTGCATTGACAACAGCTTGTCAACAACAGGCCGAAATTCACTTAGAAACTGTCTCAGATAACAATGTTCGGAAGTCTAAATTTTTGGCCATAAACGAAATGAAGGAAAGATAACTTTGCTGTGTTAAGTAGGTTAATATGAAAGCAATAATGTTCTTGCTGCCGTTTGCAACTCAGCCAGAGTCAATACTTTTTTGAATTGGATCTCTTCTAGATAATCGGAATCTTAACTCTTACCTACTTTCAAATATTATCCACAGATATGGGGTCTTGAAAGTGCATGACACATGGAAAAAGGTGACTTGAAATCGCTAACCCAAATTTCCGGAAATGTGTGTGTTGCATCAGTAAAACCACAAAGGTAATGCATCAGTTTCGAAACGATTTTCTAGGTAGCTCTGAGTTTGATATATTTATCTGAAAACTCCAAATCAAAGACAGCAAAAATAATGAGTTCGTGAAACAAGTTTGGAAGCAATTGAGAAAGATTTTTAGTTTACACTTTGTAAGTGACCCTGTAGAAGTTGAAAGACTTGCACATTTTTATAGCATTTCGACGGCTAATCGGTTGGTTGGCCAAATGTCATTCAACATACTTTGGCTAGTAACGAAAAGTTGTAGTACCGTATTTTATTTCTGAACTTTGATTCAAGTTATGCCATTTAGAAACGCCGTCTTTTTTGATGTGAGTATGGGTTAAGCATACACTTTTGGGTAGAAGATTATACTGAGCATGCAAAAAACCTGCATCACTGCATATCCAACCTTTCCGGGTATCTCTGAAGTTTTCAAAGGTTGAATAAACGCCAAGGTGACCGTCCGTTAGAGGTTTATCTGAAGAATGAACCTATACCTAACAAAGATAGGTTCTGCGGTTCATTTTTTAATGACATTAATGGGAATCAACCGTGGTGCTAAACAACTTTCTACCATCTTCTACTCCCCCTTCCGATACCCCTAGGGTACGAAATTGTAACAGTGATTTAAAGCGATTATCTTGTGCGTACCATCACAGTAAGTGGTTGCTAATGAGATTATTTAAGTATCTAAATACAACAACAGGTTCCGTACCTGCGTTCGTGATAATGATTCTGACAACGTAATAAAGAAACAAGATCTAATGTTGTGATCTAAGAACGCGGATGTCACAAGGGTTGTTTATTCGATAAGGCAACACATGACTTAAGCGTTTAAACAAGATCAGAAACAAAACCACTCATTTGCACGCAGTATTCGGCCCCAGACCGTCTCGGCTACCACAGACGTCAATGCTCAGTTCCTTTAAGTAGCAAGGACCATTATGGGCGATGCTGCACTTTGATGATCCTTCCTGCATCGTTCCTGTGGCTTGTACGATGTCAAATATATGCTCCGGTCCTACTACTGAATGGCTGCGGTATGGGTAGTATAATATGATCGCTCAACTCCACTGCACTCCCCCCGTAAAGATTGTTCCATCCGCAGCAAAAGCCGTTGAGGTTTTCTTCGCTCTCTTGACGATCTGCGCATTGGCCTAGGGGACGTCGCTGATCCTGGCGTACACTCTCTTCTGCTTAGGATGTCGTGTCATTTGCAAAGCTGGCTTTTGTGCACTCGATTTTGATTCCTATCATTCTTGATCAGATACACTGGACCGCGACGATCCACTACCACATAAGGTCCTCTCCGCCTCGCCA
>LUCH01000285.1:94536-167135 GCA_013368495.1 Paragonimus heterotremus | reverse complement strand
TCTGCATTTTCTCGCCAATGAAACCACTCCATACTTTGTTACGAGTTTACCATGCTTCAAATCAACCATAGCCTTATCGCGTTCAAGAAAATCCGCTCCCAATATAGTCTGGCGTGCGTCGGGGGAAATGACAAAAGACTGCTTGACTACGTGATCATCGATTCCGACATCATACTCCGCAACGTCCGTAACTATGAGTGTAAACCCACCGACTGTTCGCACGACCATCGCACACGGCTGAACAACCTTTCCCGGTCTCGGTCTAATCAGTGAAATCGCTGCCCCAGTATCGATCAAACAGCAATCCGAGCTACCATTGATTTCTATCTTCGCCTGGACTGCCGTCTTATCAACCGCCCTTATTATCGGATCATCCTTCTGAGACAAAATATCGCCTAGCAGGTTTAATGAGATCGGAGATTTTGACCTGTTCTAGAAAGTCCTAATCGCGGGGTTATCGATTGGAGTTAAGAGGACAGTTAATGTGTCTACATTTCGAGACGATCAGGCAACCTGAACAGTACCCACAGGCGAAAATGGTTCAAAGTTTACATATGATAATTCGGTCGTGCCTAACGTGAAGTCAGTGGCGCAGTGGTAAACACGGTTGCTTCAGAAACAGCATGTCCGTGGTTCAAGTCCCGGCAGTGGCGATGATATGCACTACTGACGAGCTCTAACGAGAGCGAAACTCGAGTCTAGTGCTTCTTTCGAAATGGGCCGGTGGAAAGTCTATGGGAATGCGACAGCTGCGATCCATTATGGGTGATGTTCAACTTGAAAAAAACAATCAGCATGACGTTTATTTACATGAAGCCTTTTCTCGCCCCGAGGGCAAAATCTTCGCCGTATCGGACCGTACATCAAACAAACAAAATGCCTTTGATTCTGTTTACTATTCAGTGATCACTTCTCTCTGGTCTTTGGTAAAAGTGCACGTTCCAGAAGGTTATAACCAAATTCTACTTGGAAGCATCAATGAAAGCAAAAGCACAGCGATAATTTACGGAAATTCTTTCAGTCGTTAAGTTCTCTTTTGACCCGGTTAACTGTTCACAAGGTCAGCATTAAGCTTAATTAAAACGTCTTTGAGGATGACTGTTGGGAGGAATAATAACAGGCTTTGAAAGAAGCTGTGCGGATGTTAGTGGTTTCTTACAGCTCAGTATGTAGACACTGCCAGCAAGTTAACTGATACTGATTTCATGTTGTTAGATGAAGCGTTTTGACTTACTTTTCTCTTTCTCAGTAAAGTGGGTGTATCCAAGAGGACGGGCAGATATAACTAATTTAACCTGTTGTCAACTACTGGGTTATGCATTTACGATGGAAGTTTCTAAAGTCTACAGTTAAATAACCAAAATATTGGGTTCGAATGTAGAAACCTATACGCTCAAAATATTATGCATTTATGATGTCATCTGGTTTGGTGATGAAACTTGTATAATCTCATCACCAAGCTTGACGAACGGTCGAAGACCGAAAACATGAACTCAAGCTACCTATTCGATCATCATTTTCAACAGTAGGTTACCTTTGTTTGATCACGGGGAAACGAATTTAAGACGCGCTTGAATGACTCGAAAAGTTCGTATTTACTTACTGCTGGTGTGTAGTAATATCTTGCTTTTATGCTTGAGGAATGGTCAACACACAACGCTTGACGAGCGCACATTTTGATCTTATGTATGGCGTTCGTTGAATTCCATCGACAGAGAACATTCACCTCGTTACATCTTTTCATACTGTCCTCTTCACCCCAAACTGTCGTATTGTCTGTTTGCAGAAACACTTACAAACATCACATATACACGAGTTGTCGACTGTGACGAGCCGAAAACACCAGACTTCATCGATCATCAGACCTATCTTAATCAGCGGTCATTTGGCTGATCTTATCAGATCCTTCAAGTAATCATAACCCGCACCTACTAGCAACTAATGAAGCCATGTTCGACAAGCAACATCGGCCATTTTACATGCACGAAATAGATTGAAATAATAAACTAGTTTGTCTTGAAACCGATTATCTAACCTGTATGGGTATTCTGCCGGGTTTGGTTATAAAATTGCTCGTTTTAATTCAATTACTGATTAAATTTTCGCACAATAAAACTATCCGTCTACGTATGTCTTCTCTGTCTTGACAAAACACTACGTGAAAGACCGGAAATCCGCGTAAAATCCTCGTCTTTTGACTAAGTTCTCTGTCAGTGTTGCATTAACATGATATTGTAAATACTGGACAAGTCTACACGTTACAGTTCGTTAACTGATACAGCTGTAAAAAGAACTGAATCGTATTAGAAGATAATCACTCTAGATTGTGATACGCTATAAATGTGCGAAGATCGTTTTCAGTTCGTTTGCATCGTTTTATTTAACTGGAGTTTACAAGACGATTACTTACTGATGATTAATGCGGAACAGGTCAGGGTTGAAAGTAAACATTTCCCTTCCTTAGGTCTCGGTAACCAGCATTTGGAACCATGACTGAGGTAGCTGACACGCACACACAACGTCTTAAGTAAACTCTCGCCTGACTGATTTGTGTTTGTGTAAACACCACTACTTTGTTGTATGAATCTTAAATAATCCGCGTGTAGTGTTGCTGCTAGTCGGCTGTTTTACTAAAAGAGGGTATTTCATCGTTCTGACGTTGCGTATATCCTGGCTATAATCCGTTTGACACAACAGTCCTGAGAAGGTCACAGACTGTCCACCAATTCAATCTGATTGAGATCTGTACCTTTTCTGGATTTACTAGAGCAGTTACAACAAATACTATAGAACCATAGGTGCAACTTTTGGACTATTCACAAACGACCATGGCACTACGTTTATATATGGTGATGCGGTGAACACAACACATGATGTTCCAGAAGGCCGCCCCAAAAGAACATGAAGCAGGGTGGAAATTCTGGTTATAGTGAGAATACACTTTGACGACTGGCTCGAAAGAAACGAATCTTCAGTTTGTAGTTTCTCGTGATTGGCTTCAAACTAATTCAACTCTTGGGCTTTAATTTCCGCGCCAACCACAGGTTATGTATAAAAGTATTACAAATCAGGTGCTTCGCAGTCTTTACAATTGTACACTTAATGACTCAGTATTTCAGTTTCGTACAATTATCTTCTCCGATGGAAGCCTTCCGGGAAGAATAGGGCGGAACAGATCCACCCAAGTGGCAGGACATGTACTTCAGTTGCTGGTGGGATAAAGTCCTCAACGATCGGCATAAACGTTGGTTTATGATTACTTGTCCTCTTTCCCAGTCACTCATCATCTATTCAGGAGTTGATACAAGTCCAACTAATCCAGTTACATATTGGATCCACTGTTGAAACAACCACTATATAGTTGCTGAACCTCGCTAAGTATTTTCACGTACCACACGTATAAATCTTCATTCAACTATATTGTTTACAATGTGCCGTTCTGTGTCTTTTGGTCCCATTCAATCTTCAAACTCTTATTATGTGTGTACGGCATTAAAAACATACAAAGTGCTGGGGTATCAATCACCTGTAGACGGTAAGCTTTATAAACGGAAAGTCTACTCCATCTGACAGTTTCTGACGTCATCAAAGTTGAATGAAGACACACGTCGCAATATGTTAACATACGGGTTACCATCGTTAGTAACAAAGATAACATTTGGAAATGATCTACATCAGACGGATAAAAACATGCAGTAATCAAGCATGTAAAACATCATACCAATTAGAACGTAATGAGGGCCATGCAGACCTGATGAATAGCCCCTGTCGCTTTATGGATACGTCTATTTGTGAATCAGGGTAAGTACTGCTTATCTAAAGGCGAGCGATGTCTAGTTTCAATTATACATACGAATATCAAATGAGTCGCCTACGTCAGCCTGATCACATCATATTATGAGATGCAGATTATTCGATGATAGTGCATTTCATTTGTGATTGATGAGAATGAACTTTATATTAACACACCGTAGATTGTGCTTTTTTGTGCTCTGATGGGATGGTTATGGGAAACCGGATGTTTCAAGTTTCTCGAATCATTAAATGCAAACCAATTTACAGAAACAACCATATTGCGCTGTCTACGAAATACAAAATATCAGACAAATTGATAGCAAACTTACCGTTTTCATAGAATTCGTCAGGTTCAAAGTCTGATTCGCTCTGAAGTCGTAAGCAGCGGACGGTTTGGGTCAAGATCAAAATCACTGCAATATACATAGTCAGCTGGACCATCCTATAAGATCCAAACATGGCGAATTGAGTCTACGATAGAAGGGTTGGGAACGACAATATTATTCTTCTTGGACGTGTTAATTTTCTGTATAGTTATAAAAGTCGCACTTATAAAATATAAATGAATGATAAACAGCCAGGAATTGTTATTGGTTAACTACCACTCACAACTGATTACAGCATTCGTATTCAGGTAGAACTTCTGGTCAATCGTCATGAAATAATGTACCATACTAGGGGATCATTATGTCACATACGCTTACCCCGATGGAAATTTTAACTTTACTTCATGTACCTATGAAGAACGTAGGGTGACCATTCACCTCTTTCTGGACATGCCCGAGTTAGCACAAAACTGTTCAGTCTCACTTGCTTGTAAGTTGGACCCAATTATGACTTGTTTTCAGTAATATTGTTCTGATCACTCCAGTGAGGAACCTCGCCATAAAGGTCTGACAGTTAGGCCAAAATGAATGGACTCATTTAACTTGCTAGTTAAAATTTCAAATACCAGTAAGTAGCTTCAATCGATAAAGCTTTTGAGTTGCTTCTACAATGTTCATCACATGTAGAAACATAAAAACGCTGTAAACAAAATCGATGGTCTGAGCTCTCGATCAGATGGGACCGGGCTTTTCAATCGTGGCTTGTTGAACCGACTACTAATCAAATGCAATAAAATGTACCAAAGCGTAACAATAACGTATTTATCTCTTAGAAAATAATATTAATCTTTTCGATGCTGGGACCCTAATGACAATAATTTGCAACTACCATCAGTGCAACCAGTGATAATCCAAGTACTAGCAAAGTGGTATGCAACGTAATTTGTAATAAAGTCGTCACATTTAGAGTAGTGGTTCGGACAAAATGCATGGCTGCAGTCCGTGGGTGTAATGGTAAAGTTTTTAATAAAGTTGTTTGACTTCGTCTAGGATGCACGCATGTGTACAGCTTAATATCTTTTTTGTTTAGAGATAGGAAGTCGATCACGCTATCTTGTGATGTTGCAAGCTCTTGGATTAAATCATCTAACCAGCTTTCAAGCTCACATCTATTTACGTTGATTCTCAAGTATTATCAACCAACCATAATTGTCTGTTCGAACGGAATTTTGATTCTATTTTCTGCATGTTAAAACCATTTCGTGCGTTTCAATAACGTACATAGTCTAGTGTGAATTAAATGCTATTGTTATATCCGGAGGAACTGCGAACAACTGTCATCTTCCACGAAATGTAGCTTTATGACCAACAGTCAGTCCAAAACAAAATTGCCTATCATGAATGTTTCTTCGAATTAAACATAGGTTTGTGGTCACCGCATAAGATGCACAAAAACATCACAGAACTCACGGATAGGTTAAGCGATGAAACTTCTACATACTGTGCTCTCATCCCCGCTACAAACAATCAAAGCGAATATATTTATGAAAACGTTTGGGCTTTGCAAGCATTGGGGGAAAGACAGTTCAAGCAACAGCTCTGATAATCGCATTTTGCTAGTTATCTTTTATTGTATAAAATAAATTCTGTTTAGACGGTTATGTTGTCAGACGATTTTACCAGTATGGTGTAGTTTCTAATACGGATGTATCAAATATGTATTTGAAGCTACTCTGACAATGGGAACTTCATTTCAAAGACGAAAACGTTCTCCTGTGACGAAACAGTCATAGTAAAATGGGTGAACTTGTGGATTTTAGGTGGTTTGCTATTTATAACTTGGCAACTGATCTAAAGATTGCAGGCATGCATGACCATACTGACAAGCAGTAAGCGATTTTGATTAATACAAACCACAAACCATAGAATGGATCGTAGTTCTCACATTTTCATAAAACATTCGGGTAGCCACTTTCGAAGATGGCCGTTTACTGAGATTTCGTTTTTTCTACAGTCCGTCATTAATGTACACCATATCCAAAGCCGGGGAAAGAACTCTAGTCATGCAATGATGAAGCAACCGTGTTGACCACTGCAGTAGTGACCTCACGCTAGTCATGACTGAATTGTCAGGTATAAACTGTATGTGAAAATCGCCGAAGTCAAGTTATAATTCTTTTAGTTTAGTTTAACACGTCATAATCCTGATACCTTCGTGAAAGCCGCGCATGTGCATGTGCGCTGAAAGATATGGGTTTCTTAACTTATGTCAAATGTCCTGACTGAATAAATCGAACAAAGTTTTAGAGCGAAATTCACCATCCCAAACTTGAAAATTTAGTGTTAAAATTTATACTTCGTATTGGAAACAAAGACGATATAGAGACGAACTACTTATCAAGAGCCAAAAGTCATTGAGCAAAATCATGTCGCATTGAAGAAGAGGAAATTTATTGGTTTTATTAATTGACTTGGGCTACTCATAAAATCTGATGGTTAATATTACCTAAACTTAACAAGAACCTATAAGCAAAAGATGGACAGGAACCAGAAATTAAATCGCATACAAATGACGCTACCTGCCAATACCCATCTAAAATTAGGCAAAACCGGGTTAATAGAAAGACGGTCTCAACCAGCCTGCTACGTTTGTATGGAGAAGAGAGTACATTTAGATACTGGACCAACAAGTACGTGGAAATATTGAGCAATATGTTCAACATTTGAGAAGGAATTATGTGGAAGGTTAAAGAGTTTAACAGAAGAGTTAGTCATTTTTCTGCGTGAAGGATGGTTAAGTAGAAGTCCACTCAGTCGTCTTTGGGAAAAACCGAAAAATGAGTTGCTTCAAAAGAATTAAAGCTTGTGGTTTTGTAGTTATTCTTGAAGATGTTATGAGGTATTGAAAATGTGTAGACTATCTGAAGAATGACTTTGGCGATTGGCCAGTTAACTGTTTTCAGAATGAAATGCATTTACTGATGAACTTGAAACCATGTGACGACATTTTTCCCGACTCAGAAATTAACATCTCGGTAACATTCTTCAGATACTATGGAAATACAGACAGTAAAACTGAGTCGTCACGGCCATTTAGTATAGAACAAAACGTTAATCCGTTGAAAGCAAAGAATTGCACACAAAGAAATCTACTGATTCTCCCGACCACTACACTCAAAGCGCTACTTTTGTGAGTTCGTCGTTTGCTTAAATCATACTCAGATGAAGTAGTTTATTTCATTTTCATTAGCTTTTATTGTTTTCATTCAAAATACGAGTTGGTAATGAACATTAGAAACATTGAACTTGATGTTTTGTGGTAAACTAATATTACCTCCTTTTACATGCCTCAATAGGAGTGCACTTGTTTCTCCCAAGAGAGCCAACTACCCGTCTGTCTCGTCAATGATTTCTTTTGAGAAGGACGATTACATATGTTGATATGTATGTATGTATGTATTAGGAAGGAGTAAAAACGGTCCACCACAGACTCATCAGCTAAACAGGTAAAGACTGGTACAGTTCATTAACAACAGTTAACTCCGTTCAAAGGTGGCAAAAAAGCTGAGAAAAAACTGACGTTCCTTTTATGGTCGTTTATGGAAAGAGTGGCTTAAACATCTGATGAGCTTTTGAAACGCCTCGAATGTGTACAGTAATGACAGATTAGGACAAACGATTAAGTTAAATGTCGGACAATTGTTTTAAATACTGCAGCGTTTGAAAGAAATAAATTATGCATTGTTGGATGTGGAAATACCATTTGAGTGAATAGAGTTTAAACTTAGTCATTAACAAGAATATTGATGAGGATCACCACGGTAAAGAAGCCACCCAATTAAATTTAAGACAATATAATCAACGCCAGAAAACAGAAGTGAGATATCGGACTTTGTAACAAACTTCATCAATGCCAACCGAATACATTCTAGGATATTTACCTGTTAAACAACTTGACGCGAATTGCATAACTATACATACAGAAGAGAATCATTCAGGTATATAAACTGCGGATTGTACTGTTGCAGGGGTAGAAATTAAGTCTTTAAATTTTGAGAATAGTAACAACAAACGAAGCAATTTAGATTTGGTATCGATTTCGGTGTGGCCGTTAGGTACATTTCTGCTTATCTACTTTCAATATGTACATTGCGATGGTGAGTGTTTTGTTGCAGAATGTGATTTTATTTCTGTAATGTTAAACTATTTCGTATAATGTTACTCATTAATGAGGTGAGTTAAGCACGTTGACAGTTTTATTGATTCATATTTGGCTGGGAACTAGGGGGTTGATCTGATGGATTGCATTCATTCAAGTCGCGGAAATGCACGTTGTTTACTTTGACGTGCATTTGAGAATTCACGCATTACTGTTGTGCCATTCATGACCACTCGTTTTGTTAGAAAATTACAAAAGAAAGCGACTTTCTCCTTTTTTCTGAAGTGTTTAGCTCATTTTCTTAAACGTCGTCTATATGTCTTTGTTTGTCAGATAGTTGATAACAACAAAAATGGTCGGGTTGATTGTTGTTGAATGATTATCGGAAGTGAAGCATTGAACAAGTTTATATCATACATGTTCAAATAAGCAATAAGGTGGGTCTGTCCACAACGATAAAAGGTCACGAGGTCTAACTTCGGGAATCTTCTAGAGAAATGATCCAGCTCAATAAAAAGAATAAACGGTTTGCATACAAGAAAATAAACTGTTTCCGGTTTACAAACTATCACCCTTACCCGAAACATGGTCAAATCGACGCAGAAGAACAGCTTAGCCATTCTAAGGAAAAGTAACAGCACAATCGAGAAAAGATGTGCTGAAGAGTGATAAACCATTACTCACGTGACTAAAAGCACGACTAGTTTCTTTCTGGCTGCTAGCAGGGTGGTGGAAACCCTCGACATTCTAAGCACTCATGATCTTCCTCAGTAAAGCAACAGAGAACTGATGAAGTTAACGAAAGCAGCACATAAAATATAAGACACAACATTTACAAAGTGTTTAGTTGATTCCTAACGCACATTTTGGTATACTCAATTACGCTTCGGTTCCTAATGTGGTTGACGGGATGTCCTTGATGACTGCGATGACACGCGGTGTATTAGCCGACTTCTACCGTCTACGAGGTAGCAAGGACTTTCGAATGTCGATTAGTGGGGGGATTTGTAACGAGTGCGTGCACTCGATCTACTGATCAGAGGTTTCACCCATTTATCTGAATGATACATCCATGCTCTAGATATTTAACCACTGTTGTTTTCGCTAGCTGTCCCGTATCAGACAGGTTGATTGTACGGACCACACGAAAGTCTATCGATGCATACTGTGAATATCTCTAAGCTAATGACTAATAACCACGAGAGCGAAATCACACAGTCTACACATGTTGGGTGTTGTATTCGTAAGGTTAGTAAGCGTTCAGTACGTTCAGTGCGGCTGCTGCTGATGACTGCAAAGAACCTTATGGTTAACAGAAGCTACAGTGGCAAGGACCTAAGAAAGTTTCGCCCATCGCACTGAACACCGTAAAGACAACCATCTGCAATATGGAGGAATATACGACAATTCACCTGGCTAGTTGTAAGTACTTTCAAACATAATACGTCGTACTCAGCTGCAACCCTGCATTCGTAAGTTTGTTATCTCCTTCTCATGGATTCCCATTTACCTTTTATCCACTTCATCGGTCCTTGACATTTTCTAACATCTTTTATCAAGCTTGGGGCAGTATGTGTCATAGAACTTATGAGTGTTACCTAAGTGTGTAATATCTACATATGTGCAACGGTTTCTTTGAAGTCATTCTCCAACCAATTTTAGCCAATGCTGAATATGTGATGGGTCGACTGTCAGTGAGAATTCCGAAGAAATTGTAGGATGTTTAGCAAAAGGAAAGCCGCCATTTACCCAACTTCTCTACTCGGTATTTGTCAGGAAAACAACCCATGCGCACTTCACTTCCGATGTCTGAAGCAATCCTCCGAATCATCTGGTAAGTCCGAGCTGAAGGCAATGTTGTTCTGGACGAGTTGTCCTTCAAAGAAGCCTGTGGTGACCTGTTTACTCGAGTTGAATGAAAAGTGGCCGTACGATGAACTGAACAGTGGTTCCAGCTCGCGTTAAAGACCAGCGCTACGCACTACAAGATCGTAAGTGAGCGTGGCCTGGATGGCAGTGGTACGAAAATAGAAACAACAGATCAAAGTAGATGAACACCGGCTGTGAATTTGGATTCACTGAAGAGTGGTTGGTGAAAGGATCAGCTTTAGTATGTTAAAACAGGACACAGTTCGTTGATCGGCCTAAACGCTTTGTCAATTCCAAATTAGACACACCCCCTAGTTGATCACATCTTTTGTAGTAATATAGATCTTCCGGCTTACCGACTTCCTGATGAGCCACTAGACGTGAGTTCCGCCTTTGTTGCAACCCATCAACAGTGCGTACCTTTGTCTGGGTCACAATTTACACTCTGGCTACCATGTTCACCAGAACGGCATGTTAACCACACCAACAATAATCTCGCATTAGGCATGATAGATCAATCACATTCCAATGGTCATTCCCAACGTTGTGCGAATATTGTTCAGATTGCCAATTGTGTTAGTCAGTGGCTATCATTTTGGCTAATTAACATAATGTTTAGCCAGCGATGGTTATTTACAAGGCTACCGTGCAACCGGCCCATGCATACCTTGTTTGCTTTTCAGCCTAAGCTGGTTTACGGACCTGCTACCGTACAGGACACCACATTCTGGGTTGCTGGTGAGACATTCACCTGTTAGATTATTACTGGTTGAGAACAGTGATAAACAGTTAAAGCCAGTCAGACTACGCCGGAAACCAGTGAATTACGGACAATAGTTTACCAAGGACGGCTAACGTACAAGAGAAAAACTTCTAACATTACACTAACGTAGAACTCGCCTATCATGTTTTTCAGATGCGATTAATCTTGTTACATTCTCTCATATTGCTGACGCGTGTGTTTGTCGGGTCCATCGTTTTCACCAATCCTCCTCTGTTCAACCTGTTTCGTAAAAGCACCGCTTTGTTGACTACCAAGGTACTGATACTGGACAATATGTTATTCGGAGAGAGCTGTAAAACAAAGCTGTAAATGGTGCTCAAATAAATGAACAAACAAATTATGCGGAGAACAAAAAATACCCAACTGCCTCTTTTTCGTCACAACCATTCAGTCTCTATGCACTCTGAATCGCGGTTACCTGAGTTTGCGAACTGTCACGTATCGTCTTATCAGATGGTTCGTCTTCATTTGCAGTGGGCTCAAAACGGAACTCATAAAAGCCATCAAGGTTATTTGTCTTTAACATTTCTGCATGATGATCCCATGAAAAACTAAAACTTGTCAGATTGTCTTATCATCCGGGAGGCGAAAATCAAAAGTGACTTCTTATAACTAGTGGGTTTTGTATGTTGGTATGCTGAAATCAGTTACCAATTTCGATGGCGATTTTGATAACAACAGCTGGAGCCATCCAGTAGATAATTGGCCTCTTTACAGTTTTGTTACTTGCTTACAACTCGACTTCCTGGAGTACGTGATGTTGTTGTCTTCCACCTGAGTGGTGACATTTGTCTGTTGTTTCGTTGTTGGACAGTGCGATCGGTTGTATGTAAGAACCACCAACATATGCACAATTTAAATATCGGACTCACCAAGCCTTTATCGGTTAGGATTGTCAGAGAACATTAAGAAGGATCAACATAGTATTGACATGCTAAATACTTCTTATCATAATCGCCCTGTCATCGTGGGTGCTCGTGGAAACAATCAATTGAGGGATGAGGATTTTGGCCAATTCCATGGCGGTCACTGATCAAATTCAGAATTATTTTGATTCCTGTTTGGGGGTCAGTATGAAGACACTTGCAGAAGTCTACAAATTAATCTCTCCTACTATACCATAATGCTTTTGTTTCCATATGGAAGTACGTTCGAATGACGCAAGTTGAATGGATGAATATTCCCTGAATAATGTTAATCATGTAGAGATGACTGCTTGTTCATCTGCCAGATATCGTTTATTCGGTCTAAGTGTGCACAGTCTACAAAGAAATTTGATCATTTAGCTCCCACACAGAAGACAGTTTATCCAGTATTTTTAAGTACTATATACAAAGAATGACTATTTTGTCTTGCAAAAGGCTGCGACAACGTTTTGCATTGGGATTCAAATATACTTTAAACAATGGGATTCGGCTTAAACTTATGGTGCAACTGCGTGTTGTTATACTTGGATAATAATCTGTAAGGTAACAGCATGGAAATTAGGGTGCAACTATGTATAACCAGAGAGGCAGAATGAAGAACGTTCAATATCTTTTTGTATAAAACTGTCTATTCGGACCAAGATAGTCTAAACATCACAGGTAAGGAGTTTCATGAAAGATCTCGAGGTAAAAGTGGTTCGACGTATATGAGCGTTGAATACCTCAAAACAATTGCCTTCCAAACTCTGTTTATATTGAGTTGACGGAGTACAGTTTTTCAGAACAATCTTATTAAGCTTCAAACCAGCTGAAGATGACAGAGCATAGTGAAAGACCAATCGGTAAATAAATGCTTCATCATATACAGTAAATGATACTGACACTTGGGTGTCACAAACAGAATTGGTATAACAACGTTATTTAGAGTTTTATCATAGTTGTTTAGCCCTTAGCCAATTGTCCTTAGTCAGAGGTCATCAGTTCTCAGCCATTCTCAACACACATTGGCAAATGGCTATCCCATAGACGAAAACATTTCCAGGCATCTTGTATTTTGACTTGTAGCATTCACCTCAGTTTCCTGCTCGCTGCACTAAGTGTTACATAATTCCAGTAGTTGAGTCTGACTTATGCTCACTGGCCCTACCTGCATCTATGAGCAGGCAGTCACCAGTCCCACAGCTCTTTTCTAAATTCAAGCAAAAACACATAGGGTCGCATTCAACACTCGTCCAATCTGAATGAGTCAGCTGGATGAAACGTAATATGGTCGAAGAGCAGCCAAGCATGACGTAATTAGATTGGGCTAAGCGGAATAGAAGAATGTAACAGTCATTACGGGCGCGAATGCCGCATCATACAGTACAATCTTTGTAATAGTTAGGAAACTGAGTTTGTACAGAGTCCGACAAAAATTGACCAAAAACAGCTAGTAAATATAAAGTAAACATTAATCAGAATCTATCTCAGCTTTCGCATTTCCATAGTCTTTTAGGCAACTTCTTCAAAAGAAATATCATATGTGGGTTTCGCTCATCGTTAGTGCATATGTTCGCCACGGCCAAAATTTGGACTTCGGCCGAGTTTTCATAAGGTAACCGTGTTGACTACTGAGCTTTTGATCTGACGCTCCGCCACATTCATTTATGAACAATGCTTCAATTATTCCATCGCTCCAACGGGGTACACAGTAACTGTCTTATTAAGTCTAATCAATGACCCCACATCTAGAACCTTTCGCCAAATGGGAGTCACAGAAATCAGTGACTTGCTACACAGTGTTCGTTTATTGGTGAATAGTGGAGGGTTTTGGCATACAAAAATTAACCGTCTCTCCCAATTGATCACAGCTGTCACATTACTTTGACTGTAATTGCGATACTCTCATTTCTTGGTTGATAATTAAGCTACCACGGATAAGCATTCCGCCACAGACCTAATTTCACTGCACACAACTTTGTCGTTTGGGTTGATCTGACAGCTGGCTAATTGTTGTCATTACTATACGGACCCGGACAGGCTTACTTGTCTAGAGAGCATTGTGGCAAGTGTTCACTTTCGTCCACTACTGAAATATCAACGTGCTATGCTCAAGGTATGCACTGTAGGTAGTCAACCTACGACGGAAAACGAACGCAGTACGCGTCTGCTCTGGTTTCATATTAGTTTACTGGACAACTAGGGCGGATTTTGACTTACAGGAAAGGCTCCAAAAATCGTAATCATAGATTAACCATTAGTGGCGTGTTAAAATAAATAAAAGACGCTGCACTGAGAAGGGAGGCATTATATGCTATAGTAGATAGCAGATTCGGTGCTTACAACGCACATGTGTGGTAAGTAGTGGACCTGTTTCGGTTAATGTAACGTGAACAACACTAGCCAATGACTAGCTTTTACGTTCCCACCGACTTTTCAAACGGAACCGACAGACCCTTGTGAAGCAATCATGTTGACTGCTGCATCAGTGATCTCACTTTAGCAGCAATCGAATTATTGTGCATGCACGCTCAGCCACAATCATTTGTAAACACTTCTCAAATTTTCATGAGCGTGATATGGAGATATCTGAATGAAATATCTTTTGATTAAAGTAAATGTTTGTATGTTTGCACTCATGAAAAGTCGAAAGAGAATCACGCTCACCAAACAGGTCTTATTCGACGAACAGACATAACCTGACAGTCCTCGGCAAATTTCCTCCCAGTCTTCCTACATTAAGTCCTCAGTGATTATTATGTTTTGTCAAAGTTCTAGTTAGCTCCCGTAAGGATGAGAGTTAGAGAGGTATTACTGTCAGTTACTAAACAGTAGTGTGATGACGTTTTATGGTGTCGGTATTTCACGAACGATCTCTTCACCTCTGACTTATCAGATGGAGGTGCAAATCGATATATGTTGTTTATATAGATTGAACTTCACCCACAATTGATCGCAGCTGTCACATTCCCATAGACCTTCCAGTCGGCTCCTTTCGAAAATTACAAGCACTAGACTCGAGTTTCGCCCACATTAGAGCTCGTCAGTAATGCATATCCTTGCCACTGTCGGAACTAGAACTCTGGCCACGCTTTTCATGAGACAACTGTGTTTACCAATGCGCCATTGACCTCACACTAGGCACGACCGAATTATCATCGCATGTGCAGGCTCAACCACTTCCACTTATGGGTACTGTGAGCAATGATATATCGTTTAATACGAAGCTATGTGATTTTGCCACTGCTGAACAATGTGGTTCAGATCGGCAAGCTGATTCTTTTAGGATGACCAACATTCTGGCATTGAAACTGTCAGACAGAAAAATTGGTTAATTGGCCTGGACCGGACCTTAAAGTTGCATGCGTTTAATTCACACCTCAATATACTTTTACGGAGGTCTTCTGAACTTCACACCCAAAGCGAATGAGCCACAATGTTGATGGCGTTGCTCAGTAACCAACAATGACGGATTACTTGACCTTTGTTGAATTCCGCAGGTTCATGCGGTCAAACCGTCAACTATTAAAATTTGATGGCCGACGGGAAAGTTGATGACAAACTGCTGAATCACAGCTTCAAGCGGAATACCATCAATACGATCAGAGCCTGCGCATTCTTGCCGTGGTGCTCGCTTCTGCTTTCGAAATGACAGGGCAAGCTGGGCACAATTCATACACGTTTTGGTCAAGGGTTTATATACTGTGAGTCCGCTGACAGTGTGGTTGACACACTAGTCTTGCAATCACAAGGGCCGGAATGTAGATTCCGGTCCCGAAGGGAATATGCACTGCTGATGAACTTCATTAAGAGCGAAAATCGAGTTTAATGTCCCCTTACAAAGTCGGCAAACCAATAGATTTATCTGAATACGAACTGGGTTGTTTAAGTTGAAGTAATCAAAATCTCCGAACGTCTGTTAGTGAATCACAGTTCCACCACAGGATTATAGGTGATTGGGCAAATCTGCGAATACTCAAGGTCGAACTACTTAGCTGTGACATGGTACATTCTGGTGTTGCTTGATGTTGAGCCCGCTCTGTGGTCGACTGGAACAAGTCAGTTGGTCCTGCTAGGTCACAACCCAAGTAGTAGAAATGGTAGAATATTTTACAGTCACGATGCCTCACCGCCACGTTGAATCCAGTCTTATCAAGAAAACCGCCGGTTTCAGGGTGAATTCGTAACGGATATGTTGGTATTTTTACATGGCTTTGTGCGGTACTCGCGCTAAGGTATTCAGGCAAGTGGAATAGGGGGAGACATGATGGTTTCCTGAGAATAAAGAGAATCCAACAGAGGTCAACTAGGCGAACGATGCCGAAGAGAAAGGAAACGCACGTAAACATGCGGTAAGTAGACATCGATCGGTGTGATATTCGTCATGCTAGGTCCTATATGGTTTGCGAACGTTTCGTAATCCCCATCATTTTTTCTTGACAACGAATGTACCTATGGATGTGTAGACTGCGTGGGCTGAGCTCTGTAAACCACACTGTGGACGTTTTGTCCGAGCGTGTATTAGGTACTCTGATTTTTTCCAGTGTGGATGCTCAAACACAGCAATCTTAAAACCACGATATTCTGTACAGTGCAGTCGGTTTTGGTGAGCATGACATACTAACACTTAAGGCAAAATACTCTCACCCTCCAAGAGAACTGTTAAATTTCCGGGAAATACACAAATTGTGCTGGGTCGTAGGTGAAACGTCAGGCTCAGACTTCACACCTATTGAGGCATATCGAAAGATATCCCCGTGATGGTGATTGCGGTACAAGCTGATGACATTAGGCAGTAATGACTTCCTGGGGCCTACTGCGAGTCACAATACCACTTGGTAGTCGCGTGATCGGAGTCGCGTTACGCTAGCGGGCAGCTCGATTGTTAAAATTAAATTCCACGCAACTGACCATTAGTCATGAGTAATGTGAATTTGGTCTGGGCAACTGTTTGAACGTAGAAATCGGATGCATCCAAATGAGTAAGGTGGTTCATAATGTGGCAGTCACTAGTACGAATCCAAGTCCAAATTTTATCTTTTCCAGATAATTCTAGATAAAGCGATGCTAACTTTTGAGTGAATGAGTACTGAAAAGGACGCAAAACTCGTTTTGCTTTAATCCTCGATGCAGTATGGAGTAACCAGTCAGTTGTTGATGTGTATCTATAGGCTGAATGCATACAAATGGAGCATTTGTTGCATTTGCTCGATAGGACTAAAAGGTCGGTTTACTGTGTACATATATATCCTCTCTCCATCTCCGTGGGTAACTGGGGAATCATTATCTTAATGTAAAATACAGCCATAGATTAACTCTTTAATTACTGAAATATGATCTGCTCAAAAGTAATGTGTTGCAGAGCGGTCTCTGTAATTTTGGCCCCACTCATCGACATATTCTGATTTAAAAAGTGCACCACTTTGGGTATGTGTTGTAAAGTGGTGCCCAGATAAGTCGATTTTTTCAGACCTTGGACAGTTGAACTAATCATCTGATTTTGAGCATATGTTCCAATGCGTGTGGTTGAAGACAATCTTATCACTGATAATTAGTTTATCAACACCGTTGCTTTAGAAGAGACTCTGTCACAGAAAATCTGTGCTTCGGTTGGATTCGAACCAGGAAGAGAAACCACACGGCTAACATTATCAAGCGCTCCATCGGCTGAACTGCTCAGCTTAAAAATTCAGACTTGGAATAAGTAACTCATCCAACCCATTGTGTTATATGGAATCCAACAAGGTCATTGATGTGCTCCTGGCGCGAAATTTAATCTGAGCTAGTAGAGTGTTAGTGGCGTTCAACTGTGGTAATTCTGATAGCAGTTTCCTAACGGCTTAGCGAGTAATAGTCGTTTGCATAGTGAAAAAGCTGGCCCTGTAAACAGTATAAAATCCACCGTAGAAACTCATAGTACACTTGCTGATCTTTGCAGGTCACAAAGTTTTCCTCACCGAAACTTAACATTTTCCAGTAATTTTATAACATTGAAATATCTGTTTTTAACTAGTGATCATGGCGTTTAGACTGTTTTTGAGATCATCTAACAAGAGCCTACAAGTTTTGCCTTCCGGACCGATTGACCGAATTGCTGACGCGCAACACGAAACGTTACTATGTCCGAATGAGATTTGGATGCTTTTGTAAATGTACATTTACGTCGACATACTCGCAGATAGACTTTCCCAAGCAAACACATTTTGTAGAACGAATTGGAGGCTTTGATCAAGGTCGACAGCAAAATGTTTGTTTATTGCTTGGTCACCAGCTAAAACACTGATCAGTTATCCGCAAAGCTTGGATTACTCGCTAAAAACGACAAACAAATTGTCAGATGTCTGCAATAATGTAATGGCGGAGTGAAGTTATGATCCAGTGATCCACGGCAAAATTACTTCGACCTTCTGCTGACACTTATTTTGTGTTCTGTCGTTATCGAGTTGTTACTAAAACCAGTCATATTTAATGCAAACGAATGTGCGGGTCGTTGAAAGTTTAGAGAGTTAGGTAACCAAACCACATTTAACAATACTGTAACCTGAATTCGAGACATTTGTATGATAGAACATATTTTAAAAATTAGTTCTGGTATTTTAAAGTTGGTCCTAACATTGGCGTTAAAACCCAAGCAATGTTCAGTTGCAACAGAAGAAAAATTCAAAAGATAAGACCTACAATAACAAAAATACGAGTTTAATGTATATAATTGGTAAATTAATCGAGTATTTAACTTTTGATGCAAATAACATCAAACATAAAATAACCCAGCATTTTTCGGAATGATACATTAGCTCCTAGTTTTGTTACCGTAGGAATTCACTGTAATTTTGCTTGGGAAGAGGCTGCCTAAAAATCTGCCATCATGCGACTGGATTTTAATGACGTCCAGTTTAAATCAACTTAGTTTTGTACTAATTACTGCCTATTAACTGGCGAAAGGTTTTAAACGCGTACTTGTTGCCTGTGTCCTCGGCTAACAATTACGACAATCGAGTAAACCTGTGTGATTTATGGTCTACGAAGGAACCTTTTTGATCGCTCTCATTGAATGTAATACACGGACTTTGATGGATAGGCATGCTGAAGACGAATGGCATGAAGAAAACGGTTACGATGAAGGCAGCAAATGGGGGCATAATTGTTTCCATGTGGATTCTATTGGGCAGTCAAAACATACAATATTACTTTTAAAACAGTCAAGCTTTGATCAGTTAATGCGGCTGACACCACAACAAATGAGTCCACACCCAACGGAAGTGTTCTCGGTGAATTCTTATTAGTAGTCGTTATAATAATGTGAACTGGAGTAATTAACAAGAAGTTACTGACGAAAAATAAGTACAGCACCCACTAACTAGAGGTAAGTGACAAGAACAACACATTTGCTGGCGGTAACAGAAGTTGGGTAGACCCAAGATAGTAAGTATTAA
The DNA here is from genome assembly GCA_013368495.1 of Paragonimus heterotremus. Classification (NCBI taxonomy): domain Eukaryota; kingdom Metazoa; phylum Platyhelminthes; class Trematoda; order Plagiorchiida; family Troglotrematidae; genus Paragonimus; species Paragonimus heterotremus. The sequence continues at coordinate 147,864 of LUCH01000285.1, read as the reverse complement.
CTGTGCCCGGTCAGTCGGACAGAGGTAGGAATTTGTGCTGTCCTGTTTGACTACCAGGATCTCAGGTTTAGAACAAATTCTCTGTGAACATATACGTCTTGGTGCGATATTCAGGTTGTGACAATCTCTCGCGCTGAGAGGGTCTTTGGCACCGTTTACGGGGAAACTACAACTTAAATTGTGTAATGTGCATTATCGATAATGTGGAAGAAATCCTTTCCAAGAGAACTTAACGGGATTGTCTACTATTCAAATTAAACAGTACCAGTTTCGATGGCAAAGTTTACATATATGAAAATTATCAGATAATCTATGTGAAAATTTTGGGTTACATTATGAAAAAACCCCGTAATCTGTTTAGGGCAGTAACTGTATTAACGAAATAAAACATGAAAATAACACAAATTCTTAACTACTAACCGCTGGTACCTTAGCAATGCTGAGAAAACTAGCATAAGCATTTGAATACAGGTAACATGCTAATGGCCATGTGACGCAAATGCTCCAGTACAAACCAAAATGAGCTCATTACTTATCCGCTGTGATATGATGAAGGCATTTGTAACTTACATAACATGTATTGTTTCATTTTGTTGATGAATTTAATAGTCGATATACTTCTACAAATTTCACACCTTTCGGTAGATTCAGGTTACCTCGAATTTACAGCCACATTTGTAATCAGTGTTAGAGGCTTCGAGTGAGAGAAATAAGACTGTTGTGAATGTGCTAGAGGACCGGTTCATTATGAGTTTTAGCCTCCCTTTTAAGTTTAAGGGCGTCAGCGGTTTTAATTGTTGTATGCCTATCTATCACGGTTTATTTATCTTAGACGACCAGAGCACCTCATTCAGGTAACCCACTGTTTCCCTGATTATGCTCTCTTATCTCCTTCAGAATGTTGGCTTAGTTTGATCTATACACAATTCGTGTTATAGGTTGCAAACTTGTGGGACTTTGATTTTGAAACTTAGTGAAACAGTACTATCTCGGATAACAAGGCTTACTGCCTCACTTCGTTACTAGGGAGACCTAATTTGCCGATTTTTAAATTCATGCACGATTTATTCGAGGAAATCACCAAACTTTTCAGTCGTAGGTTTTGGAAGAAACAATTCACCACCACTACAACTAATGAATAAACTTACACTTTACTGAATGAAGATGATTACAAACGAACATATACTTACTGTATTTGTTTTATTGCCAAGTGATTTTTACTTCTGCGGATTGTTCGTGTGAGCACCCAGCTTTCTTATATACAAGTTTTCACTATAATCTCCAAAAAAGCCATCCTCACAAACCCAATAATGTTTTTTAACCAATCGCCTACGGCGAACCATAGAATGACTGTATAATACCTAAATTTCCTGCTGCTATCCAATCAGAAGACTTAGTAAGACATGCGTGGGAACTGTATTTATGTTGGGCAAAATTGTAATATGAAATATCACCTACAGAAGGAGAAAACACTTGTAACTATATGGAACAGATCACCGTCTCACAAAAAATATGTGGTGATTGAAAACACTTGAAACTTGTGAATTTAACTAGACGTTGAGAGTGCACTGTGTAGACGATACAACACACAAATCTGGGAGCATGTATCGAAATGACTTCAAACATTAAACTATGGTACAGGTTGCTATGATGTAACAAAACAGTTGCCTGAATCCTACAGCACAACAGACTCTAAGAAGGCCTATTGTTTAGTTTGTTAGAGTATAAGTAAAAAGGCGCTGTGGCTATTTTCAGTGTGTTTTAAAGATCCAGTTTATGAGTCCAGAAGTAGTTGGGAATGAAGCCAGAACTATTCCATTGTTTGTGGGTTATTTATTTGTTTTTTTATCTTTTGGTGTTCAAATTTTTTAATTATTCGGTCTGGTTTCTCTTACTTCAGACTCCCTGTATGAGTATAGGACTTGATGGCAATTTTTATGAATTAACCCGTCACAGTGACCGAAACTAAAGGAAGTTTGCGCATAACATTCAGCAAAAGTGGCTTGTGGTGCAACACTTCTAGTCCCATTCACACATGAAGTATCCAGTGCAAGCTAGAGAGCTGAAAGTCAGGAGGTGTGTAACTAAGGGATTTTGTGGTATGCCAGACAAGAAAACAAAGTTTTGCTTTCAAAAGAACAAAAAAGACAACGTTAACCTAGGACCGTTTGTCGCATCATCCTAAAATTACCACATACAATGTGCTGCATACGTTCAAATTAGTTGTTCATAAATTCAGTTGAATGAAGAGTCAGAGTTCATTTTTTGTTAAATTTGCCATTCAGTTTCAAACTTCTTCAAATATTTCTCTTTTTAACTTGAAATGGTTGCTTTCATTATGTAGGCAAACTGTTAATTGTTATTGAAAAATAAACAAACTATCCGTGGACAGTACACTGAATGCAGTTTGGCTGACGACTTCATGACCAAACTGGTGTAACTTAGTCTGAGCTGATGCCTTGGAAGCGGTATTTCAATACTGTACATTGAACAAGACGAAATAACTGGAAACCAGCCCAAATGTTCTTTTTCGTTCACCCACGTTTTTCAGTAACTTTCCAGTAAGAGTAGTGAGGAAATGGTTTATGTTCCTTGTGTACCATGATAAGCAACTGAATAAAGTGTATCGCAAACCAACAGAAATTGTACAGTACATCGGGGCTATATCATTCATTCCTATTTTTCGGTAAAAAATACCAGCGAGTACTAACTTACTTTTACAGGAAACCAGAAATATATTCTCATGAAAGTCGGGTTGATTGCACTGCTCCGAAAAGCTCTTCACGCTCACAGTATTCTTGTTTTGTGGCAAAAAGGACAGGTGGCCGATGTAAATAACCAACTGTCTTTGTATTCATCCTATCTTTTGTGGAAAACCAAAATTGAAATGTGTTTACACATCTGAATACTCATTTACAGTACACTGTGAACGAAAAGTTAACTGGCAGATCGTTTGTGAGATAGCTGTATTTTTTTAACTCCAACCAAAGTCCACGGAACCATGAGCTCTCAGTCATTTCGGAGTTTCATATACAAAGTAACCTGTTCAGCAATGCTTTGACCACTGATGAAAATGTGTACATATTCTGTAACATTTCAAGTACTGAGAAGTAATTGGTAAGTCCGTTTGTTCTGCTTGGAAAAATTGCAGTTGATAAAAAATTTCGCATTCCCATAAACTTTTTAGGGCTATTCAAAGTCTATATTATACAAAACTTTGCTTACCGATCAAGGAACATGCTGCTCCCTCACAATGTAACTCAAAACTCTTATCAGTGGTCCCAGCCAGCAAACACTTTGCACAGTGATACTTTCACAGACACTTAGAATCATTCTGTAATGGATACTTCGGGGTAACTAATCTCGTTGGAATGCGTCGTGTGGTTTTCTGACCGAAAATCTTTGTTTTTTGTCTTTTTGTGGTCCAAAGTAGAGCTGGGGTATTTTGGTTTTGTTCTGGCGCACGTTAATAACTCAGATCAATTTTGGCCGGATTTTTTCTTTGTTTACACTTTTCCATTAGGATCAGCATTAAGACAGTGACTAAACTGAACAACCGTTTATCGTCAATTAGATGACATTATGTGTAGAGACACCTGGTCTGATCACTTATCTTAACAAGTCGTAAAGTGTTAGTCTCCAGTGGCTGCTTGTGGCGTCCGTGGAATGCCACAATATACATGATTACTGAAATTATAAAACGTTTTAAAATGTCCTCTGAATGTGCGACCGCCAATTAACTCAAGAAATGTCACATATAGCCCTTATCAAAATAAGTTTCTTCTTGATAAATCTCATCAACACCTTTGCGACAGCCGATACCCAAACTCCGGCTTATCTATATTCTAGGCGACCGCGCTGATCACTTTACGGATCACCTCACACTAGCTGTCGCTGACTTTTAACGTCTGAATGCTGACTAACAGTCGTCTGGGAGAAGTGCACAGACTGTCCCATTGCCAGTTCGGGAGACAAAAGTCAGTATTTTGGTAAATCCAGTCGAGAATTCTCATCAAGATGACATCATGGGTGTTACTGAATTCACGGAGGGATGTTTCGGTTGCCGATAATTGGGCCCATTTTCAAATCGGATCGTGATGGGGGTATGCACCACTGAGGATCCCCCAAACTCGAGTCTACTGCTCCTTTTCAAAAGCGGAAGGTTGAGTGGAAATGCGGAGGTAACTTTGAAATGCAAACGGTCTTAGAAGTGTGTCAGGCAAATCCACTAAGTGTTAGATAGAAATTTTAGAGTTTAGATTTTTTAACTATCCGTAGGTGATCGCGCCGTTTGCATTCAAATACGTCTTCCAGCTAGCCCACTTAGAAATGAAGTCCCATATTCGAGATTCACGATTATTAGAGCTCATCAGTTGTAAACAGCCTCTTCCGGATCAGAATTTACACCCTGGCATCATGCGTGTAAGACTAGCTTGTTGACAACAACGCCAATAATGTCAAAATAAGAATGACCAAATAATCATATGTAAACATCCAATCCTCTAAGTCGATTTCCAGGGCGGTAACGATTATTCTGCATGAATGGTTGATTGGATTAGCATAACTCAATGAACAACTCCGAGCCGTTCAAATAACGGGTAAGCGAAAGGCGCACACACATGCACTCACTGACTTTAAGTACGTGATTGCGGATAGTTAGCTAAGCACACTTAGCTAGATAATGACAGCTGCAACGGAAGTGTTTAATAGGGTTGCAGAATTGGCTTAGTTTCTCACAGCCGACTGGACCGTTATAGCTTACTGTTGAAAACCGAGATTCCAGATACCCTCTCAGTTATCGATTTCATTCGACTTCTCGCGGTCACAGAAATTTGTACATTGGCGGAAAAAAGAAGGATAAAATCGTGGGTCAAGGAGCACGCGTCACAGTGGTTAAGTGGTGTAGCGGCGTACCTACCGGTGAACGACACTAACCAGAGGTGAACATCAACGTCCCCCATTACAAGACTTTGTGAAATGAAGGTAAATGTGCCAGTATTACGTCGTTGTTCACTCTCCTGCTTAACGCACAGTCATAGTTTGCTTCCCTTATGTATATTTCTTACAGTATAAACAAGTCAGTTTGTCGTTCCATTTAAGATCTAATGTCTTGTTTTTGTTCTGGTTGGGGTTTTCGACGAACGAAACTATACGGGGCAAGTTCGTATCGGTTCAATGCAGGCTGCTCAAGAGAATTCCAGGTAAAAACTCCGAAACATTCAACAATGTGGTGAACTTACCAGGCGAATTAACACGGCAACCCATTGACTCGATACAGCGGGCAATCGATAAACTCTTGACTGGCGTTTCAACCAACCACTCTGACAGATCCTTTACTTATCTTCGGGTAGATTGCTTGAGTTTGGCAGACCAACGCGTTTGTGTTACATGCAAAGTGACCCCTTAAAACGTGCAAATTGTTTTCACTGAACAGATGATAAACAAATAAATAAACAAATAAATAAATAAACAACGATGTCCCGTAATAAGCCTTGTGAAGAAACCATAGACAGTCTTGTTTATAACCCGGCTTCGGTTAAGTGAACGCTCACAATGCACACTATTCAGCATCTAAGCCATCAGTGTATTTTAATTTTGAACAGAATGTTTGAGTTTTACTTAGTTAACTCGAGAAGAAACTAAGAATGATTACGGAAAAGTCGTATGCCCACACTGACAGGTATTATTCCAGGGAAAACGGGTAGTAGGTACCTTGTTCGTTTTAACCCAAAACCTCAATTCAACGCTTCTCCAGGCTGTTCAAACGTGAATCAAGAAGAGCTAGAATCAGGTTATTCATTCGTTATCTTTGGTCACACCTCAACTAGATCTATGACCGGACTGCAGGCAATGCTATGTAACATACTTAATCCACGAGAAAGCATTCACATTTTGGTCAGTTGGGATTTACTAGAAGGAGCACTGTCAACTCAGAATTATGTTCGCCGGCCTGATTAGGGGAGGGGCAACTTTAACAAACCTTTCGACTGAAACGGCAGGAAAATTACCATACTTCAGATAGCCTACTCTTGATAACTTCATCCGAGAAAAAGACTACCAGACTTACTACCCTCGCGTAGTTACGCATGAAAAATGAAAACTGTAGGAAATACCGTGACAAATTTTTCTACAAAGTACTATCGTCTGGTTACGAACTGCTCATATTTTCTTGATATGTTAGTGCAATAGGTGAGGTGGAATACGGCGTTTCAATTAAGATTTGTAAGACTTATAACCGGTCCAATAATTCTTCTGTAGGGAAATCACTGGAGAATCGGGAAACGTATGTGAGCCTAAATGGAGTGACTTATGACACATTCTAGACAGAAGTGAATTCCATCTGTTATCTCGAGTGGTGTGCAAAAATCGTTCACACGGATTTTCAGCCAATGAAATTGTAAACTGTCCCAGTTTTGCTAACTCGCCAGACTGATCTCATAACGTGTAAAAAATCTGTAATTTTATTATTCTCAAGTCCGGTGGAATTATAAACCTCAATTTTTGAGTAAAATGACGTCCAAAACGAAAGTAAGTCTGCACTTTTTCCGAGAACGCAAATTACAGAATTACGATGAATTTAGGTAATCTGACAGTTTGTTGTTTTATGCTGCACTAATCGCTTGTGGAACATTCAGTTTATTTGCGCTTGTGAATAAAACCGTTAGGATAATTTTAACAAACCTGAACACAACGCAAAATTTAATTTAAGAAATGCGAGATGATTGATACAGGTGGTCCATAATCTCTTGGCCGTCCTGAGAATCTAGATCACTTGACAATAATTCGAAATACTTTTGAGCATTGTTTACAAACTTTACGGTTTTTGCTTGTCTGTAAAGTGTTAATCATGGGTCCATCAATAATAGTCAGCAGGACAGTAAATATGACTTTCATTAAGATTCTGCAACAATATGAACATTACTTACAAAAGACGCGATAATTCAGTAACGTCCAACCTGAGGTTAATGACAAAGTGATTATCACAGTTGTCTTACGAGGAAAGGAGCCAGACTCAAAAGTTTGGTGATGGCAGACATATGTTGATATGCTGCAGCCAGAAAAAACTCGGGTGTAGCGTTTTTTTTGAAAGACGCAGATAGGCAGCTAAATTTTAATGTGAACGTGATGATTCATTACGAGAAGCACTTCGCTCATTTCAGTAATGAAAACGCAGGAGAATTTATGCCAACGAATGGACATAATGGTTACTGACCACTTAGCATTAGGCCAGTTCTTTATATTGCGAAAATGTTGCAACTGTGGTTCACTGATAAGTGAAAGGGAGATATTATTGAAAGTGACAAACATAAAATGTAGGATAGTGTTTGATAGAAAGGTTTATGTTCCCCATAGTCACGTTATATCTCTAGACCTTTAGGGTTAATCATTGCTGGCCGAAAAGTAAATAAATTTTGATAACTGTTTGCAACGTACTTCAGCATTTTCGATAAAACGTCATTCCTGCGAAAATCAAGGTGAAAAATGGGCAACTTATATCAAATATCTCACACTAAGGGGATTAAAAGTTTCCCCGTGATTCATCAAATTTTCCTGTTAGTTTTATGACATTCGTCTATTATTATTGGTCCCTGTCACTGACTTCTGATCGGTGACCCTCATTTTTGGTGGCATTTAATCTACTCGGGTCAGTAACTATCTAATCGGCGAAGCTCGGTTCATTTACTTTCCGTGCAAACGCGCACCAGCTGGACATCCAAGCTGTCCTGACATTTACTCAGTTTCCGAAATTGCATCAGCCCAAAATGTCTAGCTGGACACAAAAAGAACGTCTATGACTGCATTCCGCGTTCCACACTGATAACATCACTACCTGCTTCCAGAGTCCGTACACTTTTCAATCAGCCCACGGTAAAAAGTCAAACTATTGGGTGTTAGCTCTCATTTTGTATCAGCCTACTAGATAACCGACGTTTGTTTATAAGCTACGGTCACAGAATAAAATCATTAAGTAATGAGTGAAGGAAGTTGTTTACTTGCTTAACTCGGTGGATAAGAACCAAATGTTATCATGAACGTCTGAATGGTGAAATTTATTTGTGTGTGTAAAACAGGCTGTAATCTGTGCACATATCATCGTCCACACAAACCTTGATGAATCAGTCATCTACCTACGAAACTAGAAGTAATCTTGAGGTTTAATCACGAATCAAAAAGTTACGTTTCATATGGTTACTGGGAAGCGTATGGACTTCAGTGGCGTAAACGTTAAGTTCCCATGAAGGTTGTAATGTCACGATTGTGTTATTTAAGCTCTCCACGCGTATCTACTCCGAGATCTGTGGAGATACAATTCCTTCAGAAGGATTCGTTTTGTCGTTACAGTGTTCCCAGTTAGCCTATACGATGGGCAGCGGTGGTCGTACTCTCTTGCGAATACAGATATCGAAAGATGCAAGAACTGTGGTAAGACGGTGAGACAGGCATATGCGAAACTCTCGATATAATGTGTCTTGCGGTGATCACATTAAGCTGTCGTTTTAGTTCGCACGCAATTTTTCCAACGTTGAATCTTGAAATCACTTAACTCCAGAAAACTCTACTCCCCTGATTTTCATTTCAAATAGGGATCACTTATACACAATGCAATTGCTCGATCAACGAGTTTGCCCTCAAACTTTAGTTATACGGACATGGTAGGCTCATCGCGTACGCGCAAACCAACTCCTCTTGCAAAAGACCAGATTACTGAATCCATGACACATACTATGGTATTTGCATGAAGAGCATCTCAGAAGCCTAACCTTCTGTGCTTCGCTCTCCAAATCCTTCACCGCGACAACACAAAGTAACCCTCGGTAGGTTTGTCCGGGTGGACCTTATTCATATAGTCTCACAAAGGAGAAATCACATCAGCACTCAGTCTACTGTTGTATTTCACTACCTTTACGCTGAAACAGTTGCATGTACCAGACGCCTAGATTTAACCTCCATGCCACAGACGCCGTTGCAACATGTTTGGGGATTGTGACGGGTTACGTGACTCATCCAAAGCACGCAAGAAGACCAAATACTGTCTTTAGAATGCATCTGTTCATCCCACTAGTGGTTGTTTTAGGTCAGAAACACTTGTTTAAAGTCAGAATCAAGGGTGGATCGGAAAAACGTGAAGTGACTTACATTTGAACAGATGACAATACATTACTGAAACCGCTCTGCAAAGTCAGGAATGTTCACTAGTGAAAATGAAGTACTGTTGGGAAGGAGGAAAATGTATTGGCTTTCAAGTGAGCACAACGTTAAAAAGGTGAGTGGAAATGTAGCAGCGAAATGAAAATTTCAACAAAAAAGCAGAGTGTATAGAGGGTTACCATGCCATTATTAATGTTATGCCAATGCAGATTCACCTAAAATTAAACGAAATTACAAAAAGAATACAAATGGTCAATAGCACTTTCATATCGACCCCTCAATTACTCAGGATTTGTGAGACCCATCATCATGACAAGCATAACATCATGCATGCAGATGAACAGTTAAGTGTGATGATAAGCACGGTGATAAATGGGATGATTGCCACGATCGTGTCTGTGAGTTCATTGAGAGATAATAAGTTTGTTACGTAGACTGCATATTGGTCAAGTGTACCATCATATGATTGATGCACATTAATATATCAATGTGGCTTTTTAGGAAAAAAGTTTGGTAATCTTATAACCTCTCAGCGACCATCAGTACGATGTTGGGAAGTTCGGTGTTGTCCAGATATGTAAAAAACGTTTTGTTTTTCGAGGTGTTTTGTGTCTTAGCTTATACTGCATGTTCTACTTAGGGACACAGTGTTTTTGTCGCTGTTTTGAATGCTGTAGAAGTTTAAGGTTTTTTTTCAAAAGCACCAATGACAAACGGTGCTCTTTAAAAACCCCTCATCAGACCAATACAGCTGTACGTATTCGGTAAGCGTAAGACAACATTACAATGAAAAGCTTTGGGCAGTTGGCCAGAAATTAGTAGAATGTAGAGAAGGCCTACTTGAGGTCAACTCGTGGACATTCTTGAAATCCGAAACGTAATGGTTGTGGGTGAAGAAGAAGCCATACTAATTCGTGTACTATTCAAGAATGATTTTGTGACGGATGTACTGAACCTTCAATTTTGTTGAACAGAAAGACCAGTAGTTTCGACGGCTACAGTACCACAAATCTCCAGGTGCACTAAGCCTGAAACACAAACTGACTGTATTTGTCCAATCTATTTTTACACATATAATTCCCGCTCATCCGTATTGAAGACGACCAACTTTTATCCTAACAGATCAAAAAACACCAGGCATCAAGGCACACGTTCCTCTTGACCAAGACAAGTTGGCGCAAGATATCAGCACCAAATTTACTACGAATGAGTTCAAACAGTTTGGGCGCCATGTTCAACATCTGATTAATCAATGGGTTCAGAATAACACAACGCTATGAGCAGGTTGTAATACTCTACGATCCAATCACCTCGGGTGGCATTCCCCGGGAAAGCTTTAATCGAAATCCCACTAACAAAGGAACAGGGGTCACGTGGGATTTCTCGTGCGCAGATTGACCTAACCACGGCAAATCCCACGTGACCCCTGTCTCTTTGTTAGCGCGGTTTTGATTACAACACTCCTGAGGAAGGCCATCCGAGGTGATTGAAACGTAAAGTATTACAACTTGCTCATAACGTTTTGTTAGTCTCAACGCATTTATCACTAATTGGGTGCACGTTAGATGCAGATCTTGTCGATACAAACTGGCGTATTGACACTAAGGAAGCCTGAAATGCATTCAACAAATTTGTTACCATCCATCCCAATTTTGATGAATAAAGAATGCTAGTCACCAAATAATTCATTGCTGGTCTATTATTCAATTCAAACCAGTGTTCACAAACGAAGGTTGTGCTTGTCAGGCATTTCCAATGACTACATCTCTAACTACATGTCTAACCGTCATTTGTGGAAAAGTTGGATTTTGATGTTTTGGCGATCGTATTTACGAATGTGTATTTCTAGGCTAATCATCAGCAAAATTGGTGAATTACCATATCGGAGATTAATTCATTTAAAGTTGAAACTTTGTGATACATAGCATGAACTGTTAATTTTAAAGTAGTCTTTATAATGTTGTTTGAAGCTACGACTTCCGAAAAACAAATTAACATTCGTCTACTTTCTTTCAACCTTCTTATTTGCTAGGGTACAGAAATTAACTAATGAAGTGATTCACTCATTACTGAGCAGTGGTGTTGGTAGACTTCAGCGTAAACTGTTTGAGAAAACCAGCCAGGCCGTCCAGTCCAGCGGATTATTTGTCAGAGTCTAAGATACACAGCAAGTTGAGTGGGTAGGTAAATCCACATGCGAAATTTTAAACTTCCGGCCTGGGTTCACAGCTCAGCTCATAGGGCACATTTTGCCACTGAATATGCCAGTTCTAACGCCGGTTCGCATCCAACAGAAGTCCACTTTTTGTAATTGAGTAGCAGGAATATATTCTTTGTAATTCCCAAGAGAATTACAAATATCACAATACAATCAAGTAACTGCGTGATGCAGTTAAACGTTGCTTAAACTGGATTGCACCTTTTGCATTTGAATGAATTACTTAGCCGATTTTTCAAGAACTTCACCAGTTGTATATATTGTAGATAATCCGGTTGGCGTGATTGTAGAGATAGTACGTTACTCATCATAAAAATGGTCTCAACGGCTCATCACATCTAAATGCTTGATCAAACTTTTCTTTCGGCTGTGTCTATTTTGTCACAAAATGATCATCGTGCATACAATATGACTTCATACAGAAATAATTTCATTGCATTTTCAAAATGAACTATTATTAAGTTTTCGCCTTGAAAAAGTAGCGATGATCCGTAACTATGAAACTTTCTAAGAAAGTCGCTTCCTATAAGTGATTTCGAGGGTTGAAGTGTAAGTTCTGCATCAGGTTGAGATGCTCTAATAGGAGCGTGATACGAGTTTAGTGCCCCTCTTTTTGAAATGAGCTGGTTAAACGTTTTTCATGAATATAAAATCAACCATCAATTGTGGATAGAGCTCACTTTTGAACAAGTGAAATCTTAAAACTGTCAAGAATAAGTATAGTTTTTTCTATTGTACCTGAATCGTTAAGAAAGCACAAAAGACTTTCCGGCTACTAAGTGGATAGATGAGGCGAATGGAAAGTTGACATTTAGGGTTTTACAAATGTTACCAACACTTCTATGTTTAATGCGACAAAACACTGATGAGTTTATCGGTATGAACGCGTATTACGCTCTTTAGGTCTGCGAATTCTCTGCCTGATTCTGAAAACGCAGTAAGCAGTGTCCAGTTGTGAATTCTGGACGCTTTAATTACTTCTTTTACGAGGCCTTTTGGAAAATGCACAATAGGGACAGTAACTAACGACGAGCTAGTCTTTATCTTTGTTAAAGATAGGCAGATAGCTGCTTCCAGTGGAATGATTACACAGCTTATCGTACATTTTGTCAGCCAAAAAAGAATAAACATCTCACTGACTTTCCGCGCTTGTCATGCACAACTCTCAAACACAGTCATTTTTATTGGCCAGAGTCGCTTAGTTAAATAGGATATGATTTATAGCTGACACTCGCCCCTGTTTGTGGCAGGCCTATACGCTGGAAAAATTGTGAAGGAAACCGTAACATACATTTGAGTTTTGACTACATGTATAGAAAGATAGCACGAATATTTCTAGCTGTTTTCTTCTAACCATTTCGGTGTTTTTCTCACTTTATCGATCACTGTAAAGCGCATTGAAGTAGTAATGTAATATGTTTGCTCTAGGCATAAGCAACAAGTGATATATTCTAGACTCTTCACAAAATGCCACCCTTTTCAAACTCCGGTTTCATTCCTGTCACAGAAGAGATGAGTCAGCGTGAAAACTTTGTGACTTCTCATAAGCTATGTTTTAAAGCTGTAGATCACTATTGGGCATTGTCTGTGTGCATGAAGCAATCAATATTTCGCTAAGTAGACCTAATGTGCTGGTTAACTGGTGTGCTCTCGTGATCCGAGCTATCTCTGATAAATCCGAAGCGGTGCAATTACGTTGTGCAGAATCTAGTCGAGCATATCAGTCGCACAGATGACGAATCACAATCTGCCACTTGTAGTCGTTCTGCGTTTGCTGCTGCTGGAATGTCATTTGAGTCGTTGGGACAAGCCCATCTGTCACTGGCATTCAGTGCGATATAAATACGTCCGATAATGAAAGCAGTATATACAAACACAACGGACTGTCGGTCCACAATACGGCTTGGCCACATTACTGTAGATGTGTGCATAAAGATTGAATCATATTCGTTTAATCCAGCTGACATGACAACAAGTGGAAACATTTTTGATATTTAAGATAAAATGCAGATTGTTGCTGATTCTGTTGACAGTAAATTGGTACAGTTCGTAGATGAACACAGTGAGAATGGAGACAAATATGGCACTCCACGGTTCTCACTGGTGAAACGAATCCAGCGCTGACAGAAGAAACCGGCCTGGGATATTAGTCAATACCAATGTGTTAATGGGAGCATGTAGGACTAAACTTCTCTATGTCTTTCGGTGCCAGTGATGACTGACCACTTAACTCCTAAAGGCGATTTGCTGCCAATTCTTTTGTAATAATTCGTAACCTGAGGTTAGGCAGTAAATATCTTTCCAAGAGGCACTTAAAGCTACTGTAACAAAGGTATCCCTTTGAGGGGATAAACGAACTGTTTGAATTTCCTAAACATTGTTAGGTTGGCAAAAAATTTGAATACTTCTATTGGCCACTATACTTTCTTGACTCCGCAAAGCGAAATCAAAGTGCGCGGTACCTAGGGAAAGCAAGCAAAATTATTTCAATAAGCCCAATGATTTCAACCCCATAGTCTAATGAATAAACGGCAGGTTTCTCATTGTCACGTTCACTCACGAACTTTGAGTTCGTTACCTTCAGGTGAGTTATACTGTTAAGACCGATTTGGGTAGAAACTACTATCCATCACTACGTTGATGGTTGTTCGAGCTAACTACATAAGGTATTTAAACTAACCTAGGCGTAATTATGTATTGAACTGAGCTCATCATTTCGGGAAACAATTAACACACTTTTATTCTTGATAGTAATGTTTATATTTGTTGCATATATCACAGGCAAAATTATCATTATTTGGTTATTACCTTCAATACGTCAATTAAGCTTTTCTTCGAATTTTGTAACATTTAAATGGTAACAATTTACAGGCAACAGAACATCCGTTCAATCGCTTGGTTCCGGTGTTAGTTATACTGTCATATGCAACATGTCGTCACATCTGTGATGTGAAGGAAGAACAATGGTCATGATTAATCATTTCCTACCAACACGTAAAACAGTCAATCTATTCAAATTTTAAACATGAGATGAACTGTTTGTTGATGATGAATTATGTGTTCTTTTTTGGCAACCCTGGCAAAATATATTGGGGACCTCCGGTCGCTGTTGAAATCGCTTAAAAAAACAATGCAAACGTAATGCTTATGGAAGAACATTTCCAACTAATTCCGACAACTACTGCATGAAGTCGTTCAGTTATGCTGAACTGTGAAAAACATAACTGTTCACTGCTTAGGTGTACAGTTAACCACTTGTGAACTGACAGACAAAGCAGTAGTCATTCTGTAATACGCAAAATTTGTCAGATAGCCAAGGTCACGAATACTGGACGGACGGGGTCAACAATGGTCACGTCAGAGAGGATAAGATAAACGTGCGTGAGCATAAATTAAACAAAATGCCATGTAAATAACTTGGGTGGTCAGATAAAAGTAACCGGTTGAGGATGTAGTAGAACCTCACTTTTTGTTTTCGGTGCGCTTTCTACATTCATGTTGTTATGTGTGAACGAGAGCTTTCGAAAGCTGACGCAACAATTTTGTCGGAGGACTGAACGACGATCTAGGATGGCGAATTAAAAACACCGCGATGGGTAGGAACTCAAGGTAATTTACAGATCACTGTTCGATTATCAAAAGTTTCTATGTACTCACATCAGGAATGGTATCCTAGGACGATTATTTCGCTGTGACTTTCTCGATGTTACTCGTTTCCATAGAGTCAAAGGTCTATTGACAGATTTGCAGATGTTCGTTCTTGGTCTGACCTGTCAAGTTCACGTAAGCAGAGGATGATTCCCAACACAGTTTTCTCTGTTCCAATGTATGGTTATTCGACCAGCTGTGAATCTATTCAGCCGTCCATTTTGTTTACATGTAACAAAAAAGGCACTTACGTGGAATAATATTTCTACCAAAATAGGCGGGTTTATTTGGGAAAGCTGCCTGTGGCAAGTTAGTTCACGCAAGGACGACATAACGATATCACTAACTCCCCCTCTCCCGGTTTCACCCTCAATCCTAATTGTCCACATTTAGGAAGTTCTGGATTTCTGGAACTGTATGAGCAATTTGGACACCGAACCATATAAGGACGTGAAGTCAATTAATCTTTAGTTGTATACACACATGTGTCGAAAAGAATGTGTTGTCAGCCACATCTTTTTGTGGTTTTCACAAGTCCGAATGTTCAAAGAATATAAAATGTTTGTCAATTGTTATCTTTATTCTACAATAAAATGTGTACATACTACAATGCGATCTGTTATGTGTGTATATATGCGAGCCAGTACCATATCACGGACTAGATGTTGTTACTTCACTGAGAAAACCGGCTGTTGTCGTGTGGTTGGGAACTAACCTGCTAACAACTATTCAACGAATAGCGAGAGACTGGGTTGGAGCCAAGGTGAATTCTTAGATTAAACGAACTACTTTTGCGTCATGAAGCTGGACTTCGGGAACAGTATGGGATTGCTTTAGCAAGCAGTAACTACATCGGTTTCCGTGGGTTCCATGGAGAGGGGCAAACGGGTAGTGGAAGACAGATTCGGATCAGCATAGTGGTCCAAATAAACCCAATAAACGGCGATTAATCTGTTTATTGGCCCTAGTTAACCACTCCACGGACAAGCTTGATGGTCCTGATTCATGTGCCTTGGTAATAGTCCGCAAGTTTAAAAATGCCTGTACTCTTCGTTGCCATGGCATCGTTTTAATTGTTTCGCATCAGCTAATACTAACATCAGCTACTCAACAAACCTGTCTGCAACAAGAACACGTAAATGAAACGTTTTTGTGTATGAATTTCAGCATAACATGTTACCGGGTTGTGCACAACAATGTTCTCCCAATCTGACAAATTTGCATGACTGTATGTTCGTGGTGACAACTGGTTAGAGGCTGGAGCAACTTAAGCGGTAACGTTGTACGTTTTAGAGTGAATTTTAAGGTCAATATCCGTGCGAAATCTTGCGCTATCTGGAGACCAGTGGTTCAAAAGAGTGACACCCGACAATTAAAAAATAACAAAAGCTGAAAATCGATGGCTGCAGGACACAGTACGGTTGGCTTTATCTGAGTATTATTGGGAAGGGCCAAACTACGAGAAGTATACCCGTATTCATGGACGTATTGATGGCTGATAAAGATACAACAAAAATTTTCAATTCAGAAGGCACGCGGTTCTGTTTGACAACCAACTAAAATGGTAAAACAAAAAGTAAACCGATTGTCAGTTTCACCGTGTATAACTGAATGCTTTATATTTCAGGCAATCTATGTAAAACATACGCGAGATCAAGCAGGCAACACTTCTGAAACGGGTAAATTGGGAGACGGAAAATTGTCTGAATAGTTTAAATGAACAGGTTATAACTCCACTTGATAGTGTCAAACCAGTGATCACCGATTATTTGAAATGTACATTTGGTTAGGTTCGCAAACTATAGATAACAGAGACAACGAAACAATGAGCAGCATTATTCAATAAACGAGCATCCTCGGCGTTTTACTCTGGGCTACACTGGCGAAAAGTCAGTCTATCTTTAGTGAGCACCATTGATACTTAAATTAATTAATGTGTGGCACCAGAACCACACCACGTTCTACAGCGACCGATCAATAGTACGCAGAAGTGCAAACTTTGCTTTCGAAGACGGTTAACGTCGACCAGTCGACGGGAACCGAACATTATAGAAGAGTGTGATTCTCTCTATCACCTCATCGCATTTTTGCAGACGTGCACTTGTCTTTTCGCATCGATCACGGGAGTAATCACCGCCGAATACTATTCATCAATCGCGTAATCGAATTTTACACCAGTGTGTTACAAGTACCGCAGCTACTGCTGACTGGATGTCATATTTCCGGTACTATACAGAAGTGAGTGAAAAAAACGAATGAAACAATCACCATGAAGACCTGTTGAAAAGGGTGGAATTTTTCTCGTAACACAACCCCAAACCACGTACACGGTTGCACTAATGAACCGAAATATTAACAGCAAAAGAGTCCCGTTTAGTATAGCCTTTTAAATTCTAGAGAATGACGTATGATCCAGAATGATCAACTTACTAATATCTGTTAATCTAACTGCCGCCCGTATACAAAGTGAATCATCATCAGACGATATTGTGAAGGATGATCATGCAATCGTTGCACCTCTCAGTATTGAGCGGCTAAACAGCCACATTTCCACTTGATTGCCTGCGAAAAACTCACTGCATTTTCCACTTTTCAATCGACCCCTGATCGTCAGAATACTTTAGTAGGTGGATTTTTGTTGAGTCGAGTAAGCTGTTGGCTAATTTAAAGATTTGTATTTACGAACGTTTGTGTAGTCGGTCGGTAATGAGAAGGAAGCAATATCAATAGCAATGAGCCAGTCGTCACGACTAGTCTGGGATGAATTTTATGTATTGTGGCCGCAAAAGCCGCTTGGCCTGCGAAGTCGTTCATTGCATTAAAAATCGTGCAGGATATGACAAAACATCGCACCTCCAACGCATACACTCTTTTTGGTTTGCACAGTCGACGTGTATTCACACACATTGAGCAACAGTACATTGTCATTGGCTCTGGTGGCACATCCCACTAGTCCAATGGTCGTTTCTGGTTCATCGTCTTCCTTGAGTTGACACTTTAGTTCCCAGATGTGCGCACTATACTACTCACAAACGAAGCTGCCTGTTATACAGCAGTGTGTACAATATACCATTTATTTTGCTCGCGGCTTCTACATTCAATTGCCCGTTTCACAGAAAGGCTTGTTCGAAAGGAAGCAATAAACTTCAAGTTTACTCAGCCGCGGTACAAGTCCGTTCTTCGATCTTGTTGTAATCTTCGGTCTAAGGTGATACCCTAATAATCATTGCCCTACTGGCCCTACTTTAGACATGATCGAACTTTTTGATTTAACTCAGCAGCCTTAGTTCGTTGTGGACAACAACTGGATCTTCTTACCACACAAGGGCAGATTTAATAATTGTCTTACCGGATGTAATGAAGGAAGACACGAGTTATACGTTTCAGTTCAGTTGTTCCGACAGAAGTTATCGTAACAAACTGTTTCTCTCACTCTGTTCAAATGAATACTCAATTGACTACGAGTGTGTGTCGTGTCTTCATGCGTCACCTTTCAACAACCTAACCGACGACTGCTGTTCTCGTCCAAATTTTGCCAAACAGTCTACATGAAACCAAGAAGTGCCCCAGTGATCATAACGAATCAGAATGAGCTACATTGATCGCTTGGTTATTGGATCGGGGCAGAAAAACGGTTGATACGTCCTAGAATAACCGGATAACATGAACATTAATTGCAAGTGAAATGAAATTGTTCACGGAAGGGTTGGTCACTGTAGATCGGGTCCTTCTCCGAGGCTGGGACCCTCGCGGCTCAGAATTGGTGGATTAAGAGGTTAGGTGAGAAGGTGACTAACCGGGCTCAATGGCGTGAATGTTGTCGTTTTTTGTCCGAGTTGTCCGTGAAGTGAGTGCACTTGATGACGCTGAGAAGTGAAAGCCGTGAGGAATCTGTCTTGTTGATGACGCCTCACTCTCACTTACAGCTTGGTTGTTTGTTTCCGAGGTGTAGGTGCCTTGATGTTGTATGTTTGAATATAGACGTAGCCATTTCTATTATTTAGGTCCTCTTCCCCTCTGCTCCTTTTTTCCTTCTTTCTTCCTATATTGGGTTTTTTCTTTAACGTTTGTGTGGCAGTTAAACGTCAGTGTGAACCATTGAGGTATTGCTGTCAGTGATGATGAAAACTCGCAGGTGAAGTGGCTAAAAGTCTAGATGCGCCATTCCACTCAAACCTAGAACAAACTCAACGGAACCGTGTCCGGAAAGTTGGTGTCACACGGTGAACCGCCAGAATTCCAATCTCACTTGAGGCAAGAATATGTCTAAGACGTAATAAGGGCAAGATTATAGTCCAGATTATTGTTCTGAAGAAAACGGATTGGTAAGCCTACCTGTTACAGTTACAATCAGACTTCAGTGTTTGTAATGCTTCTTGATGTATACCGCCAAACAGACACTCCACAAACGGTTTTGTCCTTGTTTGGGCTCACCAAGTAGAGATAGCTCAAATAGGAGATTGGACTGGAAACCCTTCGTGTTGTCAACACAAGTCCTTACCGATAGGACCGTAGCCAGTTCAAACTGACAATACGAGGTTGACGTGGTTTATCAGTACTAGTTGGAGATGTAAACCATTTTACAGGTGAAATGGTTTAATTCATAGTTTAATTCATAGCAGTTGGTATTTGAAGTATCTGCTCGTTAACTTTTAACTAAACACTGAATAAACTTACAAATATGCCGTACCTAACATTTACATTAATTTACTTTGAAAGTTCAACATCTTCGAAAAACTTACATTTATCAAGCAGATAAGTTATATTGTCGTATGTCACAATAAACTATGTACAGCTCTAAACAGCTCTTTTCCAAACAGTTCTGAACAAGCCAGTAGGATTTTGAGTGCGTAAGCTGTTGAACCACCGAAGACAGTCACGTGACACGAGCATGCTTTAATGTACACTGAAGCATGAATCCAACTGAGTGAAAATCAGAATGAGTCTTAATCACGTTCTTCATAGTTGGCAATCATTACACCAAGTTATTTTATGGTCAGAATTGAAGCGGTTAACCGATGGATTATCAGTTAAGTATCGATTGTACACTTACGAGAACAGAAATTTGTGGAACCAAACTGATAACCTCAAATAAAACCTTGAGATTAAAACTGGTAAGACTGGAGATAAAATGAATTGAAAATACGTGTAACCGAAAAAACCGCTCAAAGTTAAATAAATAACTATACCAACGTTGTGATGTTTTACTATTCCGCGAGTTTGCGGTTACTAATGCTAGACTCTGGTTAATTGATCAGTTAAAATAGAGGGCAAAGGTGTTTTATAGTCCAGAACATTGTCTTGCATTATTGGGGAAAACAGTTGAGGACAGTATGGTCATCTAGTTGATTCAGGTATGATATGTGGCCACTCGTAATTCTTTACACATTTATATGTGAAATGGCTGAATATTCGCTGCATAAATTGAATGAACATGTCTACATTATTTTTGACGTTTGCCCCACGATTCCGACCGACTACACAAACGTTCGTAAATACAAATCTTTAAATTAGCCAACAGCTTACTCGACTCAACAAAAATCCACCTACTAAAGTATACTGACGATCAGGGGTCGATTGAGAAGTGGAAAATGCAGTGAGTTTTTCGCAGGCAATCAAGTGGAAATGTGATTGTTTAGCCGCTCAATACTGAGAGGTGCAACGATTGCATGATCATCCTTCGCAATGTTGACTAATGATGGTTCACTTCATGTACGGGCGGCAGTTTGATTAGCAGAGAGTAGTTAGTTGGTCGTTTTTGATCACACTTCTGGTAATTTGGTTTATAATAACTTTCGGCGATGATTTCTTATATTTCTGTCATCCTGCTGAAATGGTGAGCTATGTCGAGTTGACAAAGCTCTGACTACCAAGGAAAACTTTAAAATGAAGTTGTCGGCTGTCCTATAACGAAATTGCCCCCTCAGACAGGACAAACAGGAAGACAAGTTCACTCAGTGTTCATCCAAATATATAAATGATTTGGAATTCAATGTCCAATGAGTAAATATGGTAACAGGTTCGATGTCGTTCCGAGAATATCGTTTATTCGAAGAATGACTGATCGCCTAGGCGGTCGAAAGCGAGAAGCAGGTGCGTTTTTGTTTAAGTGTAGTGAACGGCATTCGAGTATCATATCTTTGTTCCTGTCAGATTGGGGAGGAATCGTTGGAACTAAGTGACCATTACCGTATAATATGATCGTCGGTATGAGCCTTCACTTGCTGTTTTGGGAGGCCGAACAGTGAGCATTAACTTGTCTCTCTTTTGTTCAGGACTGAACACAAATCGACTTGCAACCTTGAGTGGGTTATTGAACCAGTTGAGAGTAAACTTCCGTCTCCAGGAATACTGAACTCTCGAGTTAATCTACGTATTCATCGAATTTACGCATAAAACAGTACAACAAACAGCGTATTAAAATCAAATGTATCTTACGTCTGATGCACATAGTCTGTAGGGAATTTGTTTTACGACTACACAGTAACTAACGTCTTACCTGTAACAAACCTTCGATCAGCATAATGTTCACTCAGAAATACAGAAGCTACTGAACAAAATAATGTCCACTCTACTTCTACTTGATTATTTCAGAGGGTGGCAATGTTTTTCGTGGAGTACTTAGCTGAATTCTGGACGTCTGAGACACAATTTTCCTTACTCATCATGTTCCCTATGCTAACATCACCGTTATCTTTACGTATTTCTGGCGGAGAACGGTATTTTCCTGTCACCCTCTCTATCTGTGAAACGTTGTGTTGGGGCTGGTGGATCCGGTTTCATGAAAGGGCGCACAATTATGTAGTCACTTCCTGAAATATATGGTTTTTGGAAGCTGTGGACCGATAACGGTTATTGGTTTAGTAGAATGATTTTTTCAGCATCGTTACTGTTCCAGGCTGACCAGTGCTTATTTCTGTCATATGTTTTGTCAAAAATGCTAGATGACTGTTATGGGTATTTTGGAGTGGTTATCGTAGAGTCTTATATAAACATGATAATATCTTAACATGTTCGTCCCCTTGGTATTGCTATTAGCCACAAGTTGCCGGTATCTCTGAGTAGTAATTTCCTCAGATTGTACTCACAGTACGCCAAAGCTTTCCAAAAGCCACTAGTTCAAAGGCTTTTATGTCAACAGGTTGACTTTGTCTAGTCATCCTAAAGTGCCGTAACAAACATCTGTTATACCAACGACAGGATTTGTTTCAAACGACGATCGGTAACCTCTGTTTTTAAATTGTTCTTAGTCAAAATGATCCCGAGAACATTGGTGTAAGTACTCTGTTCTGCGATCGTTATGAAGGCCGTCAAACTGTTGCATCTGAGGTAACATATAAATAAAGCTATGGCAAGTCAACAACACGCCAATAATCATCACAACAGGTTGCAACAAAATCGACTTATGGCCTACTTGACAGCCGGCTGACGAACACAATGCATCATAGTTGGATGTTTGCCAGTAGCAATTTAGACAGATACCCTGGTCCTGCTGTGATTGACTAGAGTTGACAGTAAGGTTGCTGTATCTTCCATCGTGGCGATTCAGTAACTCGCGCAGTGCTCACAAAAATATTTTGTTGGGCTTTTGCATATGATTCGGTCGTGCCCAACGTGACATCACTGATATAGTGGGAAACAATGCCACCTTGTAAAAACTTGATCGTAGTCCCAAGCTTGACAATTGCAAGAATGGTACTACTGACGAGCTTCAAGAAAAGCGAAGCTAGAGCAGAGTACTTCTTCCCGAAAGGAGCTGATTGCAATCCGTTAGGAGTGATCCTCAGTTTGTACAAATTCACAATCCCTCATTACTGGTTAGTAAACAGTCTTTTCCTCGAAAAACTCACACAGGCTGAACTTTTACATGCAATGAAATATGTCTAATAGTATAACATACCTGCAAGGAAATTATGCGGATTGCAGGTATCTGTGGTGCCTTCAGGTCGGTGCTGTGTTGCGACCGTATGCACTCATAAGCATCAGACGCTATGACAGTCGGACAAGTGTCATCTCTTGGTCGACAGTACTGTTGTCACGCCGCTTTGTTAGTGCACGGAACATGAATTGTCATTCAAACAAGCCTTATATGATCAGCACCTTATTTTACACACTAAGCAAGTATGAAATGAACACATTGGAAGAGGGGAAGATTTTAGCTGCTCAACAGATATATACATAAGTATTCTTCTGATTCATCATATCGGCGTGTTACATGACAAATGAATTGAGTCTTTATCCTGCTGGAACATTACTTTTTCTTGTCGATATGAAAAACTGGAAGATAAGTGAAAGATTTTGGGGAACAAAACGAACAATGAACACCTCAATTGTCCACTTATAACAAACACTGAAAAGGTCTAAAATATGATAGACAAATGTCTGCGGCTGATGCGGCGAATGAAACTCGTTTCGTTCTACCGATGGTTCGATTGACATTGCTTCCATACATCGAATCGGATCGGTCTAATTGTTTCATCATCATTAAAGTAAGCAAGCTTCCTTTGTTGTATCTACAACATGGAATGAGTTGACGGAATAAGGTTCTTCATTCGCTCATAATTTACTCAGGGAGTGCTTTTTAGCATGTGGCATAATTCTTGTTCACACCAGATTTTCCTGTTGACCTGAGCTCTGTGATAGCTTTGATTGCTTTAGAATCTACCGGCACTTATAGTCGTTAGCCTCACCTTGCTTTGCCCTATCGGTGTTCTCTTGTTTCCTCAAACAGTCCTTAACAGCATCTTAAACCTCTGGTTTCTTTGGCTGTATCTTTGGAATCTATTTGAATGGGAGAATCCTTTCCCACTTTGCCATTTCACTGACAAAGCAAATGCAAGACGAAGCCCTGATCACACAACATGACATGCGTTGCCACTAGTAAAGCAAGCGAAGTACTGTAAATTAAACGACGATAAATGTATGTATCTGTGTTGATGTCTACTTGACCAGATATAGTTGAGCATTTGTGCCATCCTAATGGCCTCATGTCAGTCTGGGTTGTAAGCAAAGTTTCATCGCGGTTACTTTTTGTACTTTTATGTGTAGTTTTTTTTTCATTAATGGTTAAACGTACAGCTTTCTAACAACATTTGTTTGTTCTTTATAAAAAAAAGTTCAATCCAGTGGTACAGTAGATGGAGCAATGGAGCAAATTTGGGTATTCACAGAGACGGAGTATAATGTAAGATGTGAACATCTACCCTGAATGCAATATGTAGATTTTTTGTTTTAACATGGTTACATGTTAGTTGTGCAGTTTGTCTCAGGTTGGATACAGTGTGTAAATCATTGTGGGCATTTTGGACAAATAGGAAATATCTGCAAAATCCAGTCTTCATCATGCGTTATTTTTCCCTATAGGATTAGTCGTCGTAATACCCGGATTATGCATACTTGAGTAGTGGTAACAATCACGAAAAAGGGTGTATGTTGGAAGTTTCATAATTAAACGTATTCTAATTATATTGGCGTACCTTGTGAACATCTTGGAAAGTGTAAACTAACATTTCAGGACATGCCACTCTAGAAATTTTATCAGTTAAGTATGGTAGCTGTTTCATAAGTTCTGTCTGGGAGGTTTTGCTTGTGATTTTATCTTGAAAAAGAGACTGACATAAAATGTTAGAGATGTGAAGCTTAACTTGGCAACAAAGCAAAGACCAATGTCACTGTACATCATAAAGTTGACTTATACGAGCAGATTATTTATATATTCAACATTAATAGTAGAGGTTGGATGCTGTTCATAAACTCCAGCATGATTATCAAACCGAGTTGATACAGTCAGCATTCTATATACAGGAAGTATCAAATCGCTGTTGACGATTTAGGGTAATTTTCTCAGGAACGTGCAACCGACAATTTCGATAACACTTATTCAGACGGTCGGATTAGTGGGACTAACTTCCAAGTCCAAAAGACGACGGAAAAGGCGATGGAGAAGATTGAAATCTACGAGGTACTTTCGACAAAACTATAAAAAGGTGCTGTTTCATCTTGAGTATGAAGTAACCACATATTGGGATTATTCGGCAGAAGAAAACAAACAGGTTCACAGATGGCCAGTATTCGACGGGAAATTAGCTCACTAAAAGCCGGGTGTGGATGACGGTGAGAACATGTCAAGCTATATCAGGCAAGAAAGTTTTAGTAGTTAATCAACAGTAGCTAAAAAGTAAAAGAAGACAGATATTTTATGTGTGCAATTATGACAAAATTCTTCATGACTGTTTATTGCACGCAGGATAGGCAACTAGAAGCTACTTTATGATCGGCTTTCTGTAAGCAATTTAAACATGCCTCAACGAATTCAACATTTCACGTCATGTCTAACATAAAAGGACAAACGTATCAAATGAACTTCAACAAATCCAACAGAAAGTGTACAAAAATCTCTCAGTTTGGGTTGCATACACAGATGAATAGTGCGTGTAAATTTTACAGACAAGACGGACATGTATTAATGACCATTTAGGTGATAAAATAGTTAATGTTTTTTGACAGTGGACATTAAAGAGGAATCGGAAGAGAGTTCGAAATGGATAGTGTACAAAGTAATTCATAGTCTACAGTTGTCAAGAACACAATATCTTGATTACTGCCGATTTGAGTAAACGATTCATGTGGGTTACTCGAGCGGGAGTCAACTACTGACTATAATTTTTCTTTTCTACAGAAAAGGTGGTTCAAATATCAAAACCAAGGGATGTACCAGTCGAACAAATCAAGCGTAATCTGTGAACACAAATCTACACATGAATGGTTTCTTGTTGGTTAAACCAAGGAAGTAATCATTACTTTTTGAATAAAGCAGTGTAATGTTTCCTCTTGGCTCTTTTCTTTTGTTGTCAACCACTCCTTGATTTTGCGATTGTTTCTTTCGGTCAATCTATTCGATTGAGGATGGTTTGGCGTCGTGCAAATTTTCTGACCCCCAAGCGCTCCAAACAATTCCCAAACTCTTCACTTTCAAAGCAGAGACCTTGATCAGTCAATATACTTCATGGTATTCCGTGATCTGCAACGATGTGTTCCATCATCGCCTTGCATACAGTGCTTACACATTGATTGGGTATGGTGGCTGCTTCGATCCATCTTGTGAAATGTTCAGTCATGACTATGATGCATTAATTTTTCGAAAACGGTTACTGGGAAGAGGCCCATCACATCCACCAACCACAATTCCCCTAATTCATTGACCGGAATTGGTTGTTTAGGATACTGACTGGGGTGGTTAGTGCCCACACATAAGTGTTAACATCACCTTTCATTTCTGGCCAGTATGTTCTTTGCTTCAGCACTTGGTAAGCTCGCTGACATCCCATATGAGCTAGCTGATGACATTCCTCCACAGCTGTCACTTTCAACTCCGTCGGTGTAACGAGCACGTTTATTCTCTTTCGCAGTTGACGCATTGAAATTTCTGCACTTTTCAATCGCAGGTCTGATCAGTGCATTCTGACTTCGTTCACCTCCGGGTTCTTCTCCTCTTCTGGCGATTATTTTCCCGAAGGAAGTTGGTCAATCACCGCCCGGATTCCCGTATTCATCCTCTATGTTGCTTGTTATTTTCCAGGATCTTTCTGCAGTTCAATACTACTAACTCCAATCATGTTCTTGTGAACTTCATTCACAAGAAACGACGAGGAATTCGACGTTCGAAAGAATGAACGGGCGCGTGCCACGTCTGCCAGTCGATCAAGAAACTGGTTCATCGTGGGACCGACGAATGAGCACGCACGAACTAGCAGAAACGCGGAGAATGGCAAACCAGAACTTGGGGAACACGCAAGAAGTTTCCAGGGAGCAGTCAACGGCATGGTTACCGGGTTGAAGTGCTGTGTTTGAAACTGGTTCGAAAGTGAAATACAGAGAACTGGCGCAACGGAACCCAGATCTAAGAAGTTCCTGGCAGAGTGGAGGGGACCTCACTTAGTAGTGGACCGTCGTGGCCCAGTGTATCTGATTAGGAATGAGAAGAATCAACATCGAGTCCAAGGAAATCAGCTTTGCAGACGGTATGACACCCCGAGCGGAGGAGAATGCACACCAGGATCATCATCGTCCCAGTGGCCGGTATGGAGATCGTCGAAATAGCGAAAAGAACCTAAACGGTTTTCGCTGTGGCTGAAACAATTCTTACGGGAGGAGGAGGGTAGTGAGAAGGAGCGATTGCACCATAGTGCTCACACTACCGCTATTCAGTAGTGGGGCCACAGAATATATTTTGACAACGAAGTAGTCGCAGGAAAACTATAAGGATAAACATAGGAATGCAGCATCATGTGAAATGGTTCTTGATACGTAAGGGAACATAAAGGAACTTAGCATTGGCGTCTGTAACGACCGTGATGTTCTGGGCCCAGTATAATACGCAGATGAGTGTTTTATTTGTTGCCACGTTCAAACCAATAACCCATATGTTACTCTCCTGAATTACTAACCCTAGCGCCATTCGTGTTCTTGGTTTACAACGAGATTATTGACCACTTTGTACACAATGTTCGAACGTCTTTAAAAAAAACATTTGAACGCAGTCAAAAAATCGATTGTGAACCTTCATTTGATGGCATGAATGAGTGATCCAACAAACACTTCTTATCCTCAACCCGAATAGAAAGCTTGTTACGGTTCATACAAACATTTTCAAACAGAATCCGTCACCCCATTTTCTGCTTATAAAGCGAAACTTTTGTCACATCGATGTTGTCGTGGTTGGGAACAATCAGGTTTCAGTCTTTCATCATTATGTGGTTACCACCCATTTAATTTAACGCACATCCAAACCTCGACATAACAAGCAATGCAACGATGGACTGACTTGACTGGGAGTTAAAGTATATCACGAACGGACGAAGAGTTGTTTAGGTATACCTCCAACTATTCATTAGGCAATAGACCAGACAAATTACAGCTTCTGAAAGTGTGTATGTTACTGCTGTTAATAATAGGTGGACTGTTAGTTCTGTGCTACTGACATAGCTTTAAAATCCTGCTTCCTTGAACGATGAATAAGAACCGGTCGGTCTTGTTCTCGCCATTACTTGCGCAGATGATGTGAATTTAGTCCCACCCCTTACGGCTATTCCAAATTCATAATTTCCAGCATTAAATGATGTCTACTGTACTTTGATTTTTTCCCTGTGTATACTGCCCGAACTACACATCATTAGGGGTGCACCAAAGTCTGCAAGATCATGGACCCTGCGACCAGTTTTCTTGCAGCCCCAGTAAAACAGATTACCAGCAACCATGTTAGAATTCCGAATGATGATATGTACTTAAGACCCATGATATGTAAACACAAATCTCTGAGAACTCTGGCGAATGAAACGTTAGAACAATCAGTGCATTCAAACCCGTTTGGTTTCTAAAGATTTAATAGTCATCCCAAACGCATACGTTCAAATCTTCCTCCACAAACACTCCAAACGCAACCGATGATGAATGACAGTCGAACCTTGATTAAGCGGTGGAGTGAAATATCAAATCTGAATTTCTTTTGCTTTACCTTGCTGTTGTTGTAACTTCAGTATGAGTTGAGCAAGGAACTCACATGCTTTTATCGAATCGCGCTGTCCAAGGGGTAGTAGCCTCATTATAAACAAAGCACGTTATTGGGCTTGGGCCGTCCTACTAGACGGTTCACGCCTTATGACCGACCATCGGGTTGCTGTTAAAATGTGGCGATTGTGTTGATCTCAGTGGTGAATCTCCAAAACTTTGGACCAAGTTATTCGAAAGTGTTAACAGTGTACAAGAGTTTAAAATTGCCTGTGTAGCGTCGGAAAGGGTGCACAGGAATTACTCATTGTGGATCTTAGAAAAGGTCGACCTTCCATACTCGTTGTATTTTCCCGATGTCTATTCTAAAAGTGGCCATGATTATCCCAGGTGTCGTTCAGTTAGTTTGATGTTTTCATGTGCAGTGTTAATTCTTCTAACGAAACACCATCTGTATCGTTCCATTCACCACGGCAGAATTAACCAGAGCAAAGAACCACGCGATAGAATTACATAGAGCTGGTGCCTCTGATCGGTGTTCCATCCAGTAAACCACGACACTGATTTCCTTCCCGGTATTTTTTTCTGTTTTTCTAAGAGAAAACATTGGTCTTGCGCTATTGCTTGGACTAGGGACGGTCTGTCTCACTGGCGTCTGTAGTTACCAAGACTGAATTAACTAGAATTTAATAGGACAGTAACAATTCCCATAGTAAAATCAGAAGTGTGCATTCTGTGTTCAATTTCGTCGTTACTCAGGGTCTCTAAGTGGAGGTGACAGAACCATAATCCACCTTGTCCCTGTGCTGCTGCTGACGGGGTGTATAAATTATAGCCTACAAGAAAAGTAGGAATGGACTTGATAGGCGTTACCTTTGTTTCTGATCACGACTTACCAGAGCGGGTTTGCAAAAGCGTACTCCTGAAGAAACTGACTACAGAGATATTTATTTTTCAAGCTTCCAGTACAGCCATCCTAGGAGCATAAGTGAAGGTAGTCAGTGGAAAACAGAATGGCGTGTATGACATACGACTAGTCCTAGGAGTCGTCGTTGGGGATTCAAAAGGAGCAGTCGTTTTCACTAGGGTTCATTTCCAAAAATATTTTGTCATATTTCGGAGATGATTTTGTGTCCATCGGTTGCCACTGGATGGTAGTTTTGTTTTCATCCAACCCAATGGGCATTAAAAAGTTTGAACCAGAAATCTCCACTTTTAAAGCTGATTTTCAGTCAGGACCCTGGATTTCAATCTGGCTATCTTGCAATATCCTTAGGAGGTTAATTTTACAAGATTCCTGTTTTTTGACCGTAGCTCATCTCATTTTTCCTCACACTGAACCGGTGCCTGATTTCTAGCTTCCTCCGTCTTCTGTGTGGGTGTAAGAGACTGGTGCATTCAGAAGATCAGCTCCAGCGTCCACAAGTGCTGGTTTCACTGAATGAATCGACCTACGTTTTAATTCTTTACAGTGGTGTATGCACGACTAGTTACAGAATTTAATGATTTATACTAAGTGTCTACTTGAGCTCACAGTTGTTGCCCGTGAATAAAGGTCGGTTGAGGAGAACGTGTTGTAGTAGCGCAAAGCATTGCAGCATAGTAGATTGAGCTGATATCTGCGTCAGTACACACTATTCGTTTTACCTAATAAGTGTATTCGTATTGACCGTGTTCATTAAAAAAGTGATAAACCCAACGAACAAATTGTCAATTGGGTTCTTAATCGTAAGCCTCAGAAGACCCGGCAATTCCTTTCAATTGCAATAAAACTTAGCAGCCTCTCCTACTATTGAGGTTAAAAGGAGTTTCTGTCGTGGCATTGCAAGTATCGAATAGCTGAACATCATCTCATGCCCACGCACAGTCTCTTCATTCATGGTCAATAGTGGGTTCATCAGAAATTCCGGTGAATAGTTTATTCCGACCATCTGTTCATCACGAAGAGTTGAAACACAGACGAAACCGGTCATCCTGCCAGTTTGAATGTAACTTTAGTAAAAGGTTTTCCAGTGAAGACTTGTCACGAAACATCAGGGTTAATAAGATAAAGATTTAACATCCATTCACCAGAAACTTTAAAACGACATGGAATATATTTCAATTTTGTATTAACCGCTCTTTGCTTAGTTCAAAGCGTTAAGGGATGATGGCATACAGCTGAGGACAACCTTCATTTTCTAACCAAAATGCTAGCTTCAACCAATTTTTCAGCATCAATCGTAGTGATTCGTTACATTCAACTTTTATGGCATCTCAGCAAAAATGTGTCAATTCTATTTAGGCCCCTTAAATCTTTCGAATTTTTACGTCTCAAGACAATCCATATATTACAGATTAGTAGGGGATTTTGATTTTCATATAGATTGAACATCACCCACAATTGATCGCAGCTGTCGCATTCCCATAGACTATCCGGTCGGCCCATTTCGAAAAGAAACACTAGACCCGAGTTTCGCTCTCATTAGAGCTCATCAATAGTGCATATCATCGCCACTACCGGGACTTGAACCAGGGACACGCTGTTCATGAACAGGCAACCGTGTTTACCGCTGCGCCATCGGCCTCACATTAGGCGAAGATATGCACTACTGATGAGCTCTAATGAGAGCGAAACTCGAGCCTAGTGCTTCTTTTCGAAATGGGTCGACTGGAAAGTCTATCGGAATGCGACAGCTGCGATCAATTGTGGGTGATGTTCAATCTGTATGACAATCCATATAGGTTCATTTGGTGTATTTCTTAATAAGTGCACAAGTTCTACACACTGGATCATCGGCTGAAGGGATAGTAACCGAAAACAGTGGCGATCTTCTGTACTTGACGTGATTTGAACTGTGACTGAGCTGTGCCACGCTTACTTCATTGAAGGAAATTGTAAACACATAGTCAGTTCTTCAGTAAAACTAGTTCCCTGTGCTACTAATAAGTCGGGCAGTTTAAGTTGACTATCGTTCATATTTACTGACAACACTACTATTTACCTGACTTTCTAGCGAACCTCTGTCGAGAGAAGTCACTAGATCTGAGTTGCGTTGTTATTATTAGCGTACCTCACAAGCATACTTCCGTGCACCACCGGAAACCGAATTGCTGCCCAAGTTTACATAACACTAGCGTGTTGACCACTGCGTTATTGACCTCACATTAGGCAAGAGCAAATTATATTATTTAGACTCGCGGTTACAGTTACTGTTGGGTATTGCCCACGTGGTCCGACTGCTTCACGTAAAGCCACAGTAACTACTCTATTCCGGATTCGTTCCTCCTGGTTACGGTGACTTTACAGAACCGATTAATTACACACAATAGTCCGGTGTTATGCAAGTGCCACTCACGGGCAAATATGACTGAAAATGTGGTTGCGGTACTTCTACCCTGCCTAATATCGATTGGTCAAATAGTTTCATTGAGAACGTGGTAAATGATCAAGTCTTTGAAGCGACATGGAGGTTCCTTATTGACAAGCTCTACTAGGAGCAAGACTATAGCTTAATATGACTGTTAGAAAAGTGGTTATAAAAAATCCGTGATGAACACGTGGGTGTGCTTTTGATTCTCTTCCGCTAACATTTTGGAATGTCTTTTTTTGAAGAACAATTCATCTGTGAGTTCAGCAATCACCGAAGTGAACTAACGTGGCGAAGTAGGGAAATATAATGTGCAGTTAGCTAAAGCGTGAGGCAGGATCATGCCCACTCGACAGTACTTCAGGACGCGCTAAGCGAAAAGTACGTAGGATCCTCGAGTATGATAAACAACACTCGAAAAATCACAGACAGAAATGTCTGGAATGTTAAAATAACACGAGTGGTTAGAAAAAGGGCAAGCGTTCGCTATGCGCAATTAATTACAGGACGGAAGAAAATGGTTGTTAGTTCACACCAGGTCTCATATATCAGGTCGTCATAAAACCGTGCTTTGAACAGACAAGCGAAAAAGCTTGTCCTTCTTAAGGCAGTCACATGATCGTTGCCTCCCACAAACAGAAAAACGATGCTGTTTGTATGTATCGACTGATTTACCTGATAGCCCGTTGCCATTCCTCTTAATTACATCGCATCTTACACAGTTGCCAGAAAGGTCCTCGAGTGTTTGATTGCCAATTGGGCGTTCCGTTGGTCGTCAGTACGGTTGAAAATCTGCAACTTCAGTTAGCACTTTTCTAAAACTTAGTCCATCATCTGTGTTGCAAACACATCAAGACAACTATTTATCGACCTGCTGATGAAGTTGTTGAGCGGTTCAACCGACAATTGAAAGCGCCGCCATGCAGTTGTCAATGTAGATTTGAACAGAGCGCCAAATACTCGCTTTACTGGGTGTCAGATCCACACCATATTTCAATGCTGAAATAGTCTATGGGCCTTATCATTTATACCAAGTGATCTTTTCAACTGAGGCGCATAACCCTCACCAAGTCTGTTGAACTAAAAATGTTGCCTTAAACCTGACATGAAAATGTTTCGTTCCATCCTGATTCATCAACCTTCCTAACATCACAACTCAGCCAAGACTTGACGATTTTACTCATGGGCTCGTTCTCTGTGACGCAGTTCGGCTCTCAGTTCAACTACCTTACGATGACCCACTCAAAGTGGTCTCATGAACGGACAAGTGTTTTCCAGTCGAACGTTGTCAAAAGCTCCTTATTATGGGTATTGGTTGTCCCAAGCCTGAATAGGTCGACATACATCAAACACTTCCGCCCCGACCCATTGACCATGCAGCTGAACCAATAACGTCAGAAGCACCTACCCCACATACTCCCCACATATCCCATTAGCCAACCATAACTGGTTGAAATAACGAAAGAACGCAATATCTTCTCTCTTCCACAGACGAACGCTGATTATTTCATCGCCAGCTCTCGATCAGTTTAAATTCTGTTCGACTACACGTTCAGGCAGACATATTTTTAAGCCAGCCCTTTTTCTCCAACAAAGTCAACAATTATCGATCCTCTTATCGAACGATAGCCGAGCATTCAGCTGTCACAAATGGCCTAAGACGGAGTATTGTAAAGTGTTTCCTGTTTGTTTTGATAATTAACAATATTTCACTTTTGTGAAGCGACACTTATGCATCACTTCTCACACGTTGTCTAACTTTTAATAATGTGACCTTGTAACACAACAAAGAATTTGTACGCATTAAGCCGCTCTTCTCTTTGTCATATCTATCAGTTGACGTTAATATACGGATCTTTTACTTCATATTTTAGTTCCGCCATGTTTCGAACATCGCCATAGCTCCAACGTCTCTCCATTATCCTAAACGCAACTCAACATCGTTCGCGTTTCACGAACACTGGTACTTTGAAATATTGTGACCATCATCCCCGATATCCATGAACACCTTTTGTACATTCTGCCTCTTGATTGTTGAAACTTTCCTGAAGTTCGTAACTCTGTTTTGTACTTGTTCAATCTGTCATCACAAGATAGCCTAGTTAGCTACGCCTGCATTTATTCAAGCTAACGGGTAACTCATAAATGACGACTACAAATCCAACTGAATTCAGAATCGTGGACCAACTGTGAATGGTACTTAGGCTATACGTGATGGTTTATTTTAAGAATAGTGAGCACAAATCGACAAATCATCGGTGGTAGCTTCCTATAGCACAATTCGCAGTATCACCGATAACAATAATGTCTTAATGTGTCGAACCACTTTCTAAACAAGAGTTGTGTAACAAGGAAATGTCTTTATACTTTACTCTTCTAGATTGAGTGGTCCATGTTCGTCAGAAACTGTCGGTGCATGACGTGACACTCTTTCGGTTTTAAATACAAGTCAGTTCTTGGGACATGTTCGTACAACATAATCAAGTTCTTTCTCTGTCCAACATAAACCATTTATCCTGGAAGTATCTATAAGCTTTTTCATTATAGCCGTTTACTACGACTGATGACAAACCAGCCCTGATCTTAGTTTTCCTGCAACCGCATACAATCCAGATATTCCTTGTGTCACCCCAGGATGAAATCACCTGCTTTGAGATACGTTTTACCATCACAATGGTTTAATCCGACGTCCTCTACTTTCTATTCAATAATTGCATTGGGCTGATATTCATCACCGGCATGGATCCCTGCGCACCTTAACAGGTCAAACCAATCACTGTGACTCGTAAAATTCAATACTGATCTGTAAACGCATGTTCTAATAACTAAGTACCTCGTGTTCACTGTCGTTCACAAATATATTGAAGCGAGTCGTAGAATGGCTTTCAGCGAGTGTACTGGTCATATCGTAGAAGCAGTTTTTCTCGTGTACGCGAAGTTTGATTCCGATTTATGGGGCTCAACCGGAGTAGCGTCACCCAGTTCAGGACGAAAGCGGTCGTGGAGTAACGGTTCGAGGGTGAGCATTGAGGAGCATTACAGCTGTAACAAAGTTCTTGCATTTTCCTGTCGTTCGAACAAAACAGGCTTTGAAAGCTCAGAGGGGAACATTTGTGTGACAGCCCATCAGCCTAACAATTAATTCTGTTAACAAGCTCAGGAGCAAAGCAAAATCTACGTTCACACTCTTATCGGACAGAGGTCCTAATTTTGAGAGTTGTGAAACATCCGAACGGATTGAATAATCATGCTTCAGTCATTGACAATGAAGTCGAATGTCTCAGCTATCAGAATTTTAACGCAATTCAGCTAAGCATTAAGCATGACGAGATATCTTAAACTAATCGGCACATCTCTAATAATTATACTACCCCCTTGAAGGGTGTTTGAACGGTTTCTGGCGACTCATAGTTGGATCAAGTTTCATGGTAAATACCGTAGATATTTATTCACAGTCTTACTAATAAATAATTGCGGACTACTCGCCAACACAGGAGCTTGGGATAGCAAGTAAAAAATTAAGCCGTACTTTCTAGACACATTCACCGTTCATTCGTTGTCCATAAGGGTTTATCCAACTTTGATTAAAGGCTTCATCTGAAGTTCCTTTTGACGATCGTATGCAATTGCATGAGTGGTCTTTTTTCAAGGCAAAGGTTTTATATTGGTGAAGTAGTATTTTTTCTTCAGTTACTCAGATCAACGGTTTTTGCGAGTTTCTCATGGACTTGGACACAGGGATTCCTTTATCGACCTTGGTACCATTTTTGTAATAATGTTTATCTTTAAACTAGTTACTATTTTACCGTAGCAATAAAAATCACTGAGATACCTTAACCATATCCAAATTAATTTGTTCAAACCACGTAATTTCCATATTCATCGCAATAACAAGCTTGGATTCTTTTATACACAAATCTGTCTGTCTTGTTTCGGTGAGTTACGCTCGTACATTTAGATTTTACACAGACTGTTGTGTTTGGAGATTAGCCCCAGTCACAACTACTGACAGTTATACGTGTTCAGAAAGATATCTGTTTCACATGTATGCTGATACCGGTTGGACTGATGTTATAGCAGCAACAAAAAACATCACACAATCAATCATCATGCTGGTAGGCTGTTCATCTTACTTCTCACCCCTCTGATGTACACAATTTTTAATCCGTCTAAACTGTAATCAGTAAGTCAGAGAGTAACAGCTGAGTCAAAAAGCCACGCGAAAAATAAAAACAAGATGAGTGATAAGGATGTAGCTAGTTTGTATTTTCTTGTTAGTAGTTTGTGTCCCGATTCAATTTGTGGTAAACTGGTACTGTGCTTTGTGCACCTTGGAGGTGAATTTTCTGTTCTCTGTGTGTTCACAAATTCAGCCTAGCTGAGAAGTCCTAACCACGGGGTTATCAATTAGATAGAACAGAGTGATTCTCTTCATTCTCCTTTCGAAATGATCGTGCAAGCTGAACACTATTCATACAAGGTTGTGGTTGAGCGTTTGGATTGGATTATCCGGTCACGACTATTGTGAGGTTGCTGGAGTTGTGGTTAACACGCTAGTCTAACAATCACGAACGATCTGGACAAGGACATGCACTAATGATGAGCTTTAGTAAGAGAGAAACTTGACTCTAGTGTTTCTTTTCGAAGTGGGCTGGCCGAAAGGCTCATCTGAATGCGAAGACTGCGATTAAGTGTGGATTGTGTTCAGTTCCGAAAAATGCAGTACTGTTAAATAAAGAAGGTTGTGTCAAAGACAATAATAAAAATATTGGGGAATTAAGAGACAGATTTTTCGCCCAATATGTCTATATACTTACTAGAGTCTGCGAGTTTATATAGCGAAGTTCAATGGGCATTTTTTAGTCAAACTACCAAGTCAATTACAAAACAAACATCAGTGCTTGTCAGCTACCAGGGCTGTCTAACACTGATGAACAAGTCATTTTGTACCCAGAGGGTTTGTGTCCGTTTGGCAGCAATACCAATATTAATAGCAAACCTCACAGAGATAGAAACAACCAGTCAGTATCGGTATCAGTAAGAAAAAACGATTGTTTTAGTCCCAATAGTAGAAGTAAGAACAGAGCTGAATAATGAAAAACGAATAAATAATAAGATGGGATGCGTGGAAATAAATGTTATATAACGAGATTCATTGGAGGGTGCAGACATATATTTAGAGAGATGCAAATAAAGGATATGCGCTGCGTCAAACAGGACTTATAGCAAAAAAGCTCGCCCGTTATGAAACGATATGAAAGAAAATCACAGTAGTGACTGCACGAAATACTACCGTGAAATGTAAATTTTCGTCAGACGTTTTCAAAACAAAAGACAAACCGGAAGATTGTTTCGGGTCCAGGGGGCTAGCAAAAGAAAGATTGCGTAAGAGGAAGCTAGGAAGTAGTAGGCGTAATAAAAACTTAGCCTTGCTGAACAAGCTCACAAGAATTGGTTACCAATGGAGGCGAAAAATCAGGTTTACCTCCAATCTACCGCAGTGCTTCTGATGATCAAAGTATCTGACGACTTAGTTTGACATCCGAAATATCTGCGTTGAGCCAGCGTTTGAATTTAACCGTTGCTCATGGAGATATGGCGGGCTGTCGTAGGTTGTTTCAGATTGGGCATACATAAAAACTGTGCAAGACAAGCGACCCGTTGACCGTTGCAGTCCTAGTGAGTTACCCATTAAATTGCTGTGTTTGCAAAGGTACAAGTGTATTTGTTAACGGATAGTAGAGTTGAGAAACATCTCAACTTTCACTCCCTCAAAAAGATTAATTTTCTTCACGAACTAAAGACGACAAACAGGGATCATTAGCACAAACTTGGGGTGCATTAGCGAGTTGAGCATATTCTTGAAACTGTTTGAACTGTTCAAGCAACGTGGTTCACAACCCAAGTCACTCCTATTTGGAGGCAACCTGATCATTATTCACAAGCGAAAGTGGTTGAGTGTTCACACATGATAATTCGGTCACGCTTAGTGTGAGGTCAATGGTGTAGTGGTAAACACGGTTGCCCGCTCATGTACATCGTGTCCGTGTATCAGGTCCCGGCAGTGGCGATGATATGCACTACTGACGAGCTCTAATGAGGACAAAACTCAAGTCCAATGTTTCTTTTCGAAAGGAGCCGACTAAGAAGTCTATAGGAATGCGACAGCTGCGATCAACTATGGGTGATGTTCGATATATATGAAAATCAAAATCCCCTACTACTCATCAATAAACAAACTAAGGTCACCCGGAACAATGGTAACAAACTTAGCTCAAGGGAATTTGTGCCCAGCTGTTCGCATCTCAGAAAGTCCCCGTAAAGCCCGGATGACGGAGGTCCGTTTCATTACATTTGGCCGAATTGCACGGGAGTCGGTTGTCTGTGACCCAGCAAAACAGCATGTTTAACTCGTTCGGTGATTCCTCGCTTTCACTGACCTAGTCCATCACACATCGAATGTTAGCATCATTAGCATATAGTAGTAACACGGAACAGATAAGCCATGAGTAATCCGGGATAAAGAAGGTAAGCAGCAAACAAGTCATACAAAGGGGTGGCGGTAAAATGTTTCAGATACCACGAAAGATAAATCGTCAATTTTCTTAACACTTGCAACTTCAGCAAAAACGGGACAAACAATTATGTGTGCTTGCGTCACAAAATTAGTGTCAGTCAAGAAACCTGGCAAGACAAACACATTCGGTATTAATTATGGAAAAGTCTATTGGTTTGGATTTGTAGCTAATTCGAGAATAAGAATGCTGAGTTTCTGAACAATTCGAGTCACGTTTAGTTCGAATTAGACCAAATATGTGGAAATATGTGATTGTGCCTAGATCTGATGAAAGACGAAAACATTACATTGAAAGGGGCTTGAATAACGGATACGATTTTGGTTGGGTAAGATGTTTGGTGAAATAATATGAATCGTGTTATATCTCAAACCACTTGGGTTATATAATCAGTGTGTATGTCAGGGAAGGTGAATAGTTTATGACTTGTTCAAACTCGAGAACAGTTTATTTGAATACGCTTTCAGTGTGGGTCAATCAACTGATTGCAATCACTCTAATAACTCAGTATCATATAGTTTTGGGTCTCTTCTTCAGATTTTCGGGAGCGCAAGAACCTCTTGTGTGGTATTTGGACCTGAACGTGTTGTCTTCTGTTTCATGCAAGGTAATAACAAGCCCTGTTACAACCATAGCAGGATTTCTGCTACGATCTTTCGTGGGCGGCTACTCATGTATGTAAAAAGACAAGTACATTCAATTTTCCTAACCCGACATACCAACAACCAATAGTTACGAGTTATTTCCAGTTAACTTTCTGTCACTAAACACTACATCATAAGCCAGATCCACAATGACTTTTCTAGATGTCACTTTGTGTGCCTCGTTGTCGACTTGAGAAATGAAGAGGTGATTCTCAGGTTCCACCGATAAACTGAGCTGCGCGACTTAAGTGTATACGTATACTTTTGGTAATGCATAAAATAGCAAGTAATCACATCAAATACGATGAACATCATCGCAAATGAATATGCGTTGATAGACCAAGAATTAAAACTGAAGAAGTGGATTCTAGTAAGAACGGGAATTCGCAAGTGGTATGGTGAGGTTTGGGAGAAAGTGATTACCACATTGGTCACTTTGGTGTGGAGAGACCTATTCAATGGGGTTCATTGAAGCTAATTGGGTATTTTAACAGAAAATATTTTAATTGGATGAAGTGTGAAAAACAAACTCTAACTGAATAGAGCGATTTAGAGAAATATAAGGCAGAAGGGAAATTTTTGTGCGTTTAGAATGATTGAACTGGAAGTTTACCCATCATCTGCACACCCGAAGCAATTGATCTGTAAGATAGAAATAACCAGTCAGAAATGGGCAGGCAAATACCTCTCATGAGGTCAAAAATGCACTAAACAAGTGTGTTGTGAAGAACCGACCATCTTAAAATTATCTATCTTGGTCAGCGTCTTCTTTTCAGGGAATTTTTATCGTTCTCCATTTTATGTTTCCGTATGTGTAACGGTTTAGTATTTAGCCAAAGTATAGTTTTGATTATCATAATCAGTCATTATACTGATGCATCTGACACTAAACTGAAAATTTCTATGATCTATTCTATTTTATTTGGCCTTTAATTCATCCCAGGCGCCCAAGGTCTCATGAGTGAAGTTGGAATTCATAGAGTGGACATACAAACTGGGGTTGAGGAGGCCCTGAGCGATGAGAACTTTGTAGACTACATACACTGAGGACGAGTCAAAGTAATCAGCCAGTTTGGAAGCCCTCAATCTATGTACCGGACTAATAAAGCAATACATCGGAGGCATCTTTCCTTACAGTTTAAACCTGGACGCCTGGGGAAATAAACATACCGCTGTTGTGATGGTTGAAATGATATGTTTTATTTTTTACTTGAGAAAAAAGCAAACACAAAACTATGGAAACGCGGGGAACAAATGAACTTGATTTCATTTGTCGCGTTAATGTCTTCTCAAGGGGATCTGTTCATATCATTCCACAGAAATTGCTAAGAAAATGATAACTGCTGAGCGTACGGTTCGACAAACCCTGTTCTAAGTACTTGAAAACGTTACAAGGTCACGATTGTATAATGGTGTATTTTTTTAGAAAGCTATAAGTAACGTGACAATGGAAGGGAGCCGTAATTATGATGAGCAAATCATTGTTGATTGATTGTGACAAATAGACAAAAGGCGATTTGCTACTCCGAATTAGTGTACATAAACATGTTAGATTACAATTGCCGAAACATTATTCGTAATGAGATGTCTAAGAATACTAGTTCGCTAATAGGTATAGTCACTGGTAGAGGATAAAACGGAACTTTTCAGTTTTGATGGACTTTGTACAAACATATTACATAAAAAGTACCCTCACGGCTTCGCCTGGTATGTTCTTCTCAAACAGAGTGAGGTAGTCTCGTTGAAAGCACAGCAGTCTTACACGAGGATTTGAGTAGGCTGTGCTGTTTCTTCTGTAAATGTTAACTGTTACAAATATTTAACAGGATGCAAAAAACCACGAACCAGTGAGACACAGCAAAGCTGAGAACGTCTAATCATAATAAGTGTTCCTGTGTTAAGTATGATCACTGGCATGACAAATCATATTTTATGCTATTAAACACTCGGATCAGGCAGACTGACAAAACTTAGTTAAATACAGAGCATCAAGTGCATCTGTCGTCAATCAAAAGAGCTAGAACGTGTCATCTAATAATACAAACGCTATAGAATACACTCAGTTTATGCAGTCAGTCAAACGTGAGCCAGTCTACTGTTTGACTTGTTGACTTATTTATTGGACTCAACACGAATAGGTGCAAAACATATCTAATTGTGTCAGACTGTTGTGTATCACGTTCAGCCATTTTGCCATTAAGTCTCTGAATCGTTTCACTACATTAGACCTGTCCAGTTATTGAAAAATATCTCAAAACATATTTTTTCTGTGGTGGATTTGATTGTAACCAACATAGAAGAACAGATTACGGGAGTTTAAACTAATCCTTTTAGGATTAGTTAGTTGAACAAAAATATATAACTAATGTAATGAGTGAAAAACAAAATATGAAATACCTTCCATACCACAGATGATGGTCTACGTCAGTGTTTCCTTTCCGTGAGGTCTATGGCGTATGATAAGCGAAGGTGATTTTTACCAGTATCTTCAATAGCTACTTACACAACGAGGTACTGTGCGTTCGTTTGTCCAAGATTGCACAAATCACTATTTACAAAATACGAACTAAGTTCTCCAAACAGGAATTTTCTTGATTACAATGGGAAACGATCATTTTTTCCATCCCTCTTCTGTGTATCGGTAACAATTTCTAATACTGTTATAAGAAAAACTTAACAGCCACGTGACCTTAACATAGCGATCTTCTACAGTAATGTGAAATCTTCCTCCGGCCTTCAGACGCGTCGAGCAGCTTCACTTAGAATGTAAATTCCAAGTTATTCTGTATTCAAATACGGAAAACTTAAAGAACGATTTAGAACTGGATATTTATTCATGTTCGAGGACAGAAGGATCTGCGTGATTATTTTTCACGATTTCCTGTCATTCATGTCATAAATATGAGTCTTTTTTTGTCTCAAAATTTCATGAACATAAGTCTAAAGTTTTACGCTTGCTCGTCGATTACTGTACTCGTGACATTTGCATCAGGTACTAATCCGCTTATTATCAGTCCACACCCCTCACTCTATTTCAATATCTATCCCATTACTCAGCTCATTAAGAAAAATTTTGAATTCTTAATCATGTTGTATACACCCTCAATACTCAGCCATGGTTCCCGACCAGATAAATTGTACTTCTCATTTGTAAGCGTCCAATCGATTTTCAGTTCATATATGTAGCTGAAGAGAACGAACAAAATATCATTTGGCCGTGCATCTTGCATGAGAATTTTGACCATATTCATTCACATTAAGGATAATATTAAGTTTTTTCAACAAACAGCGTGCTGAAAAAGAGTATCAAAGAGAAGTTCGGTTTAAAAACATTTTAGATGAGGCCCACGTGTACAAAATTGGGACTTCATTTGAATTATGAACAGAGATAGTAACCGCTGTGCCGGAAGCTCAAAATTCTTATCGTTATTTACTGACCGTTTCAGGTGTACAGCATCAAGACAGAACTAATGAAATGTATGCAAATGTAAAATTGACAACTTTCGCTTACGTGCGGTTTTTTATGTAGATTTAATCAACACACTCGGTGGACCAGAGTCAGATGAGTTTACTGGATGGCTGCAAAGCATGCAACTCACAAAACAAGTAGATCAACTGTTTTGAGCTCATCGATCTCCGACGTTTGTGTTTTCTCATAGATAGTTGATAAAATTAGGAGGTTTGCAATTAGGAGATCAGCAACTGAGAGCTGACAAATAGGAGCAAACAATTTCGCCCACACATCAGCAGGCCGTGTACACTGATATAAAACAATTCGGTGGCCGCAGTTAACATTCTTTGGCAAGAAGGGCTTGCTCACAAACGTGCATGTCATTCGTTTTTGCCCCTTCCAACTTTACTTACGTCCTTTGTTCCTAGGTAATGATCATGCAGGCAAACTGTACGGTTCAGTTTATCCAATTTTATGTCACTTGGTATTATCCTGACTGCTTCATCCGTTAGATCTCGGACAAGAAAACGAATTGCGTCATCAGTATGAATTTGCATTGAAAAGGTGGCGTTATCATCTGGTTTTATTTCTGCTGAGCTGGTCTAACGCTGATAACCATTACTTATTCATTGTATGCAACTGACACAATCTGTGACAAACTTGTGGTTTTTCTGTTACCCCACTTTCGAAAATATATGTAGACTTTGGCAGTCTTGGAAATTATTCGGTGATGGTGATTCCGAAAATGTTTCATGGAATCAGTTTCAACGTTCCGCTACAAGACTACAATGTTGGACTGGGGTAACTTTTTCATGAAATTACCGGTCAATCTATGTTACTAAATAAACAGACATAGTAAAATCATTCAGATGTAAGGAATTACTTGCAAAATGTGGGGTTAGAAACCAGTAAGTTCATCGAACGTTTACAGCCCCACTGGCATATCTGTCTTTTCCTTCAGACAGCCAATCAACGATAAATAAAGATGTAGATATGAGGCCACAAAAATCATCATTTTGGCAGTGTTTAAATTAATTATTCAAAATGACACTAACCCCTCTAGACATTGGTGTCAACATCTTCTGCATTATGCAACAGACGCTTGTTGTTTTAAAAGAATGTGCTGACACCTTCATAATAAAGTACATATCGGTTAGTATTCGTCAAAAAAATCCGTACGATAGACATTTTGAAAAACTGAGTTAACTTCTCTGTCATTCTCTAAAAGCATATATATTCTAAGGTTTGCCTATCACTATGAAGTGTCAAACTTCTTTTCTAAAGTGATTGTCACACGTCGATCATAACTACGGGTTTAAGTAGTCTCTTTAACAGTGAACTGTCTAAGTCATTTAGCTGTCTTAACCTGTATAGAGATGACAAGGGAAGCAAAATGATG
The DNA here is from genome assembly GCA_013368495.1 of Paragonimus heterotremus. Lineage (NCBI taxonomy): Eukaryota > Metazoa > Platyhelminthes > Trematoda > Plagiorchiida > Troglotrematidae > Paragonimus > Paragonimus heterotremus. Next base: position 103,923 of record LUCH01000285.1, on the reverse strand, counting down.
ACAGTGGATAACTTCGAGAAAATACAGAATGCGACTTGCTCCAGTGGTAGTAACTCAAGCGTGATTTTGTTTATCAAAATCACCCGATTTCACGATGATACGATCAGAAAGTCGAAATAGATGTAGCGTGCTGTTCGCTAAGATCAGACACTGATCACAAACAAGCTGACTGCATCTGTGTAAAAACAGCCCGCACGATAACTTACCAGTCTGTTATCTGTAAAACTAAGGAGGTTAAATCTTGAAGCTCTAACCTGTAGTCTCAATTTCTAAGCGAAACAATAGCATGGAATCACTGTCTCAATTTGAGATGTAATTTGGTAAGCTATTCAGTCTGGAGCTTATGTTAAAAGTTTCAATGGGAAATAGGTAGACCAACAACATCAGTTCTACGTAATGAAAACATATGCATTTGACGACGGCATTGCGGTTCTGAGTAAGCTACAGTCGACTGAATAATTGGTAGCAATGCTGGCAGATAAAGACTCCAGATTTCTACTCACCATTCGAGTGGATTACGACGTTAAAATGGAGAAAGTTCATCAGATTAGCAGGAAATTTTATCTTGATTAAAACGCTGATTTTCCGGTCCCATTCAAGAAGAATTTGGAAGGGAAACCCAGGGGCTACTTGAAAGTCACTTAGTCGACAACTGTAAAACGAGTAATATAACTCAGATCCCAGACAGTGCGAATGCATTATTTAATAAAGCTCCACAAATAAGAAATGAAACTGAGATGGATAGTGTTCACAGACATTTCGTGTTTTAGTGGAGGATTGGGTGTACTTTCGGAACCTGTCAATTAACGGTTTAGAACGTCTTTTCTGAGGAAAAATCGAACGCGGTAGCATTTGCAAACCAACCTTTTATTTGGGGCAGTGTGTGGAAATATAAGTAACCAGATCTAGCCTGGCCTGAGACCAACTGTAAAAATTAACGGGATGAAGGATAACACCCCGAGAAGGGCCCCAACCTACTCGGCGACACTGAAAAGCGCGCCGACTGAGAAGGATGCAAATGAAGCGACCTTGAAGAACAAGATGATATATGAGTGGTTGGGAAAGGGCAGTTATTCGATGTGTGACATTGGGTGCACAACTGAAGAAAGTGGTACTGAATTCGTGTCAGGCCCCCATAACAGGCGTACGCACAATCGTACTTATAGAACAGACCGGTGGGAAAACACGGTTGCAGCCGGGGTCCTCAGAGAAGTCATACGATCGTTGATCATCATAAAAGGCTCCCCCGGAAGAGTGACCGTGGGTAACCTAAGATCATGTAATCGGAGGTATCGACGTGTGGGCCACCCTCTTGTGGCCTCGTTGACGGCAGTCCTCATGCCATGAGCATGTACACAAGAGACTTAAGACCGGAAGGTTTCTTTCCTTACACCACTGCGAACTGTCGGGCTCAGTGTATATATCGGCGAATATGGTGGTGTAGCTGAGGAAGTTGCGTACTTCTTAAGCCGTCGAATCACTGCGTATACAACTGCCGATCGATGTTGGCACAGGTAATGACCGTGGTGTGGCGAGTCTCATATGAGATGCGCTATTGATGAGCCCAAATAAGAGCAAAATTCGAGGCTGGTGCCTATCTTTTCGAAGGGAGCCGACAGGAAAGTCTAGGGGAATGCGACAGCTGCAATAAGTTTGTACTACTATATTGGACAGACTGTTGAAGTGTCACACTTACCAAGTTTTCTTTTGGAGAGCATGATTCTCTTCGTTATATCTGTATGTTGTGGCTGAACATCTCTTAAGCAATTCAGGGGTTTTGGTTTCCGCCACGTAGACACAAGAAAAATGTACATGTAAACTTTCGTACGATCTAACTAAACTTTCAAATTTGGATCATCTCAGGTATCTGTCAGCAAGTTTACCAAGATCCAGGTAAAAGCATTGATATGTACACATCCAGATCTGCTATACTCCTGATATTTTTGAGTTAGCTCGATCTACATATAAACTAAGCATTCTTATTCAGGTATAACTTACACATCTAAATGAGTCGTCCTTTACAAGCAATACCACTTGTGGCTTTCTAAGAAATTGCCAAGAAACAGCATTTGTGTATAACTCATGTCTTTCTGAGTTAACTGCCGTTCAGGTACTAAGGATGAACGTAAACAAAAGTCGAAAGTTTAACTTTTACGGTGCATAAATTACAGTATCAACGTGATTCAACCGGAATTGCAGCCGCTTGCGTGAAGTGTTCGTAGATTAATTTTTCGGTTTGAGTGATCCAGTAAAGACGTTGTGAACATTTTAAGTAACTGTCGTACCAGCTGATGAACTCCGTTGCTTCCAGCCATAAGGAATCAACAATAACTGTACAGAATATTATATTTGCTGAGCAGCTGTCAAAGTAAAGTATCGCTTTCACGGTCTAACCTAAGACAGGCTCGTGTTCCGTTTGATGATTCGAGTTTACGGCTGATATGCGCATTTTTAAATAAACTTCGGTTCTTCTGCTTGTAAGGTAAGCTACCTGACTGCAACGTCGCTATGTTTACATTAGGCGTCCAACTGAGGATATAAACCACTGACAAGCTCCGGTAAGGTCACTCAGAAAGTTCCCTTGATCTGCCTTCGAAAATGAGTTTTCCCGACCACTCACAGAATTTGCACACAATAGTGGAACACATTCCGGAGGAGACCAGCCCAAAAGCTTTTCAGAATGCGTAAGTAGCGATGGAATGAACGCTTTGCATTGGGCTAATTACTAGTGGTAGTCCATTTATATGTTTATCACTTTTGAACGCCGAAATTTATCCAAATCTTGTTAGTGAGTAAACTTGTTAATGTCTTTTTTACGTTCAGTAGAAGTAAAGTTGGTCGGCCGCTAGCAACTAATAACGTTTACCACGCAGATTCGAGAATAAAAGAAAACAACATGGTGAAAAACCAACTTACAAACCGGCATCAACCACACATCTATCGTTTTTATGTGTAGTCCACAAACTAGTTTCTATGAACGTGTCATCACATACCACAGCACAGTTGCTTTTTCTTAGCGTTATTTGCATCTTCTGCATACAATCAATCGCCTTCTGTATAATTTGCATCTCTAGATCTGGTATGAAAAATCCGCCCCATAGTTTTTAGGCTGTTTATGCAACACGCTGGAAATCGGCCATCTGACAATACATACAGAAACACACAAAGCTTATAAATTGGTGGGCTGTCATCCAATTGTTGATCGCATTTGACAAAATGCATCACCACAGTATGAACACTTTCGTGATAATTCTGATCATTTTGACTGTGCCAAACAACCACGCCATCACTTTGGATCAGGAGATACACCATGACGGAGACTTGAAACTGATCGATGGGCCTGCACCCACAATGGGTACCGTGCTGGTCTATCGGGGTTATAGTTGGGGCAGAATTTGTGATGATCATTGGACATTACGGGAAGCTCAAGTGGTCTGCCGCCAACTAGGAATGGGTCACGCGCTAGAGGCCTATCGCCGTAACCGTTATGCCTCGAAAATCCATGGTGAGTTCTGTCATATTGCAATAGACGTGGCATTGTTTTTAAATCTCAGTTTGCTAGAAAAACTAAAGCCATTATTGCTACTGCGTCCAATTTAGCCGTAACAATGTTTCCATGGAATTCCACACAAACCTAAGAGTGACCGTTATATAGATATGCATTAATGAAGACACGCAAAACGCACGGGTTTTCTGGAACTTTCATTGTACCAGGTGAACCACCGCTCAGCGTCTGTCACAACCTTAACAAGTAAGATAGGCTTACTGACTGGTCTACCTGAAAAACACTGGACTCCAATTTAATGTTTAAAGCAGTTTACCAGCAGTGTACTTTGTTGTCCGGACCAGCAGTAGAGGTTTCCCATTGTTCGTGTTCCTCATCACTTCGTGAAACTAACAGTACGTATGATCTAATCACTGTTCTCATCGTCAGTACGGTTTAGATTACTAGATCATTTTAGTAGGTGACACTTTGACAGTCCTGTTAGCCCCAACTTACAATTCTGCCACCAGGACTAATCAGTCAGATTAAACGCATCGACTTCCAGTGATCTACTTGGATCTATTTTTTGCTACTGACTCATAACGGAAGTGTTTATTTGTTGCAAGTTGATCATAGCTGATAACTGATCACAGTTTTCACAATGTTGAGGGAGTTTCTGCTGCGTCCTTTAGAAAAGAGGCGCTTGCTTGAACTTTGTATTTGTTGTAATGTCACTATTATTGTAAAATGGATTGTCTAGATGTAAAGTTCTGCGAGTAATTTCTAAGGTGTCCATCTCCCCGATTATCAAATGGAACTAATATTTCTATAGCATCAGTACGATATGATGTCTGCTCTCAGTTTCACTAGTACATCGACTATTATGTCTTTCCGACAGGCCAAACCTCACCCATTTTAAACCAACGAGAATTTCCTTAGTGCTCTTGTAGTACAGAAGAACGCAGGTCAAAGTGGAAAAGTAAATCGATACGTTTAAAATATGATTTATAGTTTATAATTGTATAACCCGCCCTACCGTCATCGTTTTGTACGTCTAGAAAACTTTCATCCAGAGATATCTATTAAATTAACACATATGAGCGAAGCGTGACTTTATAAGATTGAATTCAGTTTGAGACTTCTGGCCCCATCTTGTTAATTTACCAGACGAGTATCCAAACCAGATAAGCATCACATTCAATTTTTCCAATTCAAATACCTATACCTATATATTGCACCTGGGTTTAAACTAGAACATAGCTGATAGATTCTTAATGCATCGGTGGAGCCCAACTACTTTTCTCTAAGATTCACACCTAATTGGTACCACTGTTTCTGCAACCGAGTTCAAAAGATCCTCGGAGGATATTGTTTGTAGTAAACCATGCCTAAAGACATATTGAACTAAACTGTTCGTTTTGGTTTTCAACGGCACAAAACTGCAACTATGATTAGTAGTCTCAGAGTCCTATTTGACTGTAATGTTTGGCTTGACTGACCACATTTTCATCGGTAATCTAAATCAATTAAATGACATATAGCAGATAGAACTACCAGGATTCAATACGGAAACATTAGTTAGATCAGTATGAGTGTAAAGTAGTCAATAATGCCATGTGCCTCCACAATAACTGTTACTGTTTTTGTGTATCTAATTCAGTTTTGAGAATTTGACGGTGTAACCGTCAAATTGTCTTCCTGTCGCTATTTTACACAGTCTAATTCGGTTGGTTCGGTTCCACAAACATTCCTCCGTGTTAGGAAAATAATCGGGAGAAATTCTTCTGAAACTTTTCAGCAGACGGACATGCGAAAGCCTACGTTAGTTGCCGTTAACTCATCTGCAACCCTATCCTGATTTAGTGTTAAGATTATTCAAAGCCGCTGTCTGAGGAGTAAATGTAAGAACAGAATGCGTGGTAAGCACCTACTTCGTACTTCAACTTGAACATGAATTTTCAAAAACATCCGACTTTGTTACAAATATCTTGGATTATTTGTGATCCCATGCCTGGCTGTGTGTCACTGCCAAAGTTCTATCCAAATTTCCTTACAGACAGCGACTTAACGTGTTTAATTCATTCTGCCTGTCAGCGATGGATGATCGTATAGTATACATCATTCTGACATTTGACTGATACACATCAGCTAAGTTGAAAACATCGTTGTGACTTCCACCGTGCTTCTAGGATGCAACTGTCTTTCTACAACAAGTTGTCTGTTTCCGATGGTTGAGAAAACAGTCGAGACTAGCAATCACCCGGACATAACTTTAACCTGTGAAATAGAGTTTCTGATTGGTCTGTTTGTAAAAACATCGGACACTAGTTTAATGTTTAATGCGATTAATCGGTAATGTAAACCTTTGTCAAGATCAGCAGTAGGGATTCCCCACTGGTGTCCAAACCAACGATACAGCACTCGCCATGTTAAATTATACTACACTATTCAAAAACTATCACTGCACGTATTACTTTGGCGCTGCACCCAAACATTTAAAACAGCCGATGATGAATAACGTTCGAATAGTACTGACTGATGGCTCAATTGCCATTATTTTTAACTCCAGCCAATAATCCTGCCACCAAGAATGCCCTGTCAAGTTGTATCAATTACTCGCCATGACTTGACAAGAAATTTTTTTTTACTACTGACTGGAGGTGGAGGAGTTTTACTGTTGTGATTTAAACATGAGTTAAATTTGGTGACAGCTTTTAGAATTACTAAAACTATTCGGTTGCAACACTTTGAAAAAACATAGGGCTCAGTTTTTCAAGCTTATTAAATTTTACCTGGTCAATGTAATTGTGAATAACCAAGCTCCAAAATACATAAACGGCGTTTAAGATAAGTAATATGGCAAGTGCGATAATTTGAAAGAAACACAACAGCAACAATCTTGAATTCGGCGGGATTTGAATCAACGATTTAAACAACGTGACCGATGGGTGAATGCTGTACAAAAGGTGAGGTACGAAACCACATTGGGAACGCAGACGTCGCACAACCAACCATCCATTCGACTGTGACGCTTAGAGTCTACCAAATAATCCAAAAGGCTGACTGCCGAAGCGGGAATTCCCAAAGAGTTTACGCTGGAATTCCCAATGCCACAGATGACTAGTTTCGTCGAATTACCGGGTATGAATTCCCAAGCCCCTATTTGGTCTGGAACTCTCGCTGACATTTCATCAGTTTGTTCTAGTTACGTATACAACTTTACAATATGGCATTGCAGCGCTGATCTGTGACGTTGGTAGGTCTTAGCATGAAATGATTGGGAATTCATGTCTGGGGATTGAATCTGCCGAATAATTTGGTGAATTCCGTATGAGATGGCGCGGTTTTGGGGAAACCGACTCAAAAAGCAAACCATATGATCTTTTGATGAGGCTTCGGGGTTTAGTTGGTAACGAATTTGCCGCCTGTGAACAAACTTCTTCGGCCACTGGTTTGGGTCTAGTCGAAGTCCAAAATTTTCAGTTGTCTTTTTCGAATATCACCTTTACTGCGATCAGCCAGGACTGTACACTACTCTTTTGGAAACCTATCATCCATGATGTCCCCATTAAGCTGAGTGAGCTGAGTACAGGCTAGAACCTTTCCATTGCAGTTCAACAGATTTGCATTAACAGTCCGTGCTGTACTCGCTATACTAACTTCTTAACAAAGGTACCATTAAGGCATCCTTAAACTTTGAGGGACTGTTTCGTGTTTCCAGATAAAATGAGCCATCTAGTGTAGGTCACGATCAAAATGTAGGCCACCATGCTTCAAAGTTTACTATTGCAACCCTACTCCACCTGCAGACGTTGGGTTTCACAGTAGTTTAGTGGTTGCTTAAGCTCCGATCGACTCAGGAACGAAAGCATGCCTTTGTGATGGTTTGCTCTGATACACTATTGATTACCGTTTAGCCGTTGTTAACCGTTTAAATGAGTAGGATAGGAAAATGTATGCTCTGGATGTGTATAATGTCTTCCAGTTGTCTGCACAAAAAGCCGGGGGTTACGTCCAATAGTGCTTCGACAGGCTGACTAAACGGACCAGAACTTGCTTCAGGCGATCCAGTGGTAACTACGGTCAGCATTGTCATGTATCAACTTACCGTGCACCTTCCATGAGTCATCCTCGTTTACACAAAACCGTTCTGTGAAATGACGGCAAGCATGAGTTCACAGCGGAAACAACAATCTCTTTATATTTCTCTTGTGATTTCAGATCATTGGTGATTCATAAGAATCTCGTTACCTACCTCAAAGGGTGCAGAAGCAATTTTGGGACAAACAACGATAGCATTTTGGAAAACCGTCCACCTTTTTTGGTTCTCCGTACGGAGAACAACACTGATATCTTTTCCATCTGTGTTTATAATTGGCCTTTGCATTGGCAGGAAAATTCACTCCAATTATTCTATGTGATATCCTTCTGTTTCGCTATCCAAATTGGTCACTGTGAACTTAATGAAGAAAAAAATCAGTTCTAAAATATAACACAAACGTTTGTCCTCCATAGGACCAACTGAATTCACTAAGAGGAACAGTTGAAGCCGGTTTATTTAAACAAGCAAACTGTTTTCTTTTAGTCTACTACTTTACCTTATAATACGGCAAAATGATCGCGGAAATAATTTGTGCACTGTAATACGAAAGCTAAATTTTTAAGTTGGGGAGATAAAAAGCAGGCAGATTTTTGAAAACATCAGAGAATACTGATGACGTTTTGATTGCAGTTAGAAATTACAGACAAAAATAAGGTACTTTTTGTTACAAGGCAAATCAAGCTACACAGGTCTAATTCTTTGAGTCCAGACATCTCACCTGTTTCCACATATGTTGGTGCCAGTGAGTATTTTATTGACAGAGGACTCTGTGAAGTTGTGGAATTCCTCACCTTCAAAAAGAAGAGCTTAATGAAAACCCTGTCAGAATGGAAGCACAGCGAAGCAATCGATTTCCAATCCCGGTTGCTCAACACCATTGTTTTCTCGCGGAGTGACCGAAAATACTGAACTTTTCTACTTGGACGTCAGTCGCATCGGGTGTTAGTTTTAACACTTAGCAGAAAACGAAATCAAGAATAAAGTTTAACTTATGACGGTCCAAATTAACAACAGTTTTTCAGTAATTAAAATATTATTCGCTTTATCTCAAACTTCTATGGCATCAACTCACCTGCAAAAACCTTCACACGAGGTTATATTTTAAATTTAATTGGTACTGTCCCCTATTGGGGCGGTCTGGAAACTTGAATCATGCTGTCAAATATCGCGATCATAAAGCGGTCCATGACGATTTGATCGTACACTACTTCAGATCTTCGGACTACGCTTTAGCCCATGTCTCACGCGTACGTTGACCGGGGTTTATCCCTCGAACCTGATAAGCAAAAGTACCATCGACGATCTCTAGAGTCCACAATGTTTCCTCTTTTAACAGAAGTCTGAAATTTTAGTCTATAATCGAAGGCCATTTTTGATTAGACCCAAACGAACTGGTCTGCTAATACAGCATACTGTCACCTTTGGTGATCACCGGGGAGAGCTAACAACAGCCCATCAATATATGTTTATATATATATATATATATATATATATATATATATATATACGGAGGGAATGACATGAACAACAAGAAGCCGGGTTGTACCACACAAGCTTTCATCTACGCAATCTGTATATAAAACTGAGGGTTCGAGGGTTCAAATCTTGGCTACACAGCTTAGTGGTGGTGGTCAGCCAAGTAGCAGGCTGAAGTAACGTCAATATTTCCCAAAACTAATCCGTAAGATCTTATCAACACTGTTCACATCATCAGCGGTTTATTTTCTGAAACGCGCACACGTTTTCTTCAGGATAGAGATGCTGCTCATACGCATTTCCGACACCTGTCTAAATTACACTT